>VOMN01060763.1:0-29875 GCA_014899125.1 Orchestia grillus
ATCAATTTCACTAGAAATTAAATATTGTAGATTTTAGAATTTGAGCAGGTGAATAAAATTTCAATGATAATTAATGAAGAATCCGAATCCTAAGATTTTACATCTCGAGTGTAAATACTTTAATTGAAATCAAACTCCCTACGGGTTGAGAAGTATCATTTTTTCGCAAGTGTGAGTTTATTATAACTTTGCAAAAAAAAATTTTTGAGCGAATTGAACTAATAGAATAATAGGATTATGTTTTTCATACCTGACTTCTAATGGCTGCGCTCCTCATCTTAGACGGACTTCATGACGCACACCATCCGCCATTTTGTTGCACAGTTGAGAAACGTTAAAGACGTCAATGTTAAGGTACTCCAGCCAACAAATTTAATCTTTTTGTCCTTCGAACTATTCAGACGATAGAGCTTCCCCAGTCTTGCCCCTGCAAATTCTCTAGTGAAGAAAACCGGGAAAACGGCATGGACGAGCATTCATTTCTTCAACCTCCTCGATATTGGCATTCTGTTCGGGCGTGAGGACGGTCGGAACCGCGGGTGTTTCCTGCCACAGAAAATCGAGTCTTCGCCTCAAAATATTGGCGCTTTGTGAACTCGGCGAGCAGGCCTTCATGAACAACATGCCACTCAAAAACAAAGGACACCTAACCCAGTGCTGTACATTTTCCAGTTATTTGTGTCCTTATAATGCCTTCTCATTCTGTTGCGGGTCGCTGCTAAATTTTGGAGCGGCCAACCGTTTCGTGTCTGGGAGCTGCAGCCTGCCCTAAGGTCAGAAAATTTTGACGTGAACGAATTCTAAAAATTTGTTGTTTCATGAGTAACATGGGATATTGCTCTTCAGATGTGAAATTCATTTTATTTGAGGAGAAAAAGCAACAATTTTTGTATGTTAAGAAACCATTTTTTTTTGACTGTAGGAGAAAACACTCTATTTGAAATAAAACTTATTCATTGAAACTGTGCAATTTTCTACGATGGTCACCCGTGATGACCCTCTCAGAGGCCACATTCCGACCCCACTCTTCGCTGCATCTTACTTTAACTTTGACGTCAATTGCTTTTAAATTGTGGTAGGAGCGTCGCAAGCAACTTCACGTGAAGACATAACCTCGACTTATTGAGGAATTTACCTCCAGGGTGACAAACAGATGTCCTTGTTAGTCCCAGGTGACAATTCTGGGAACAGACTTTCATTACCCGCTGGAATTGCGTCGTCCTCAAAATGTGAGGGGCTCCGTTGTTGTCCAAAGTGAGAGACAATTGAAAGGAGAAACTAATATTATGGCGGTTTTCAAACTGAGTACAGCTGAGTGCACACGCGTGCGTGTTACTACGTGCGGTTGAATAAGAAGTGTTCGACTATGAGGTGCGAACTCGGGCCTCTGCTAGTCTTGTACTGGACTGTAAAATTTCTTATTCCTACATGGCAAGAATTATTTTGGTGTGAATAGCTTCAAGTTGTCCTAACGTTCACAGGGATAGCCATGTCTGAAAATGTATATTTTAAACTGGCGGAACGCTATATAAAACATAAAGTATATCGGACACCATGTCGAGTAATGGACTAATTCAGAAAGGTTTACATCAACAAAAGTTCTAGATACTTCCCAGCACTTCTCCTAATTTTTCGGTTGCTGTTATGAAACCCAGAATGCAGTTGCTAAGTGATTCATTAGATCTCTGGTCGAGTAAATTAAAATTATACGTCTCGTACTCATACGAGTACCGGCCAGCTGATTGTAGTGTATCCAACGCTTAATTTATGTAATACTAAAACTCTGGCCATCTTGCTTGCTTATTTGTAACCGTAGACACTCTTCAGTAACAATATAGAGCATAAATTCAAAGCTCATCTATCAGTAACTAAATAAGTTTTTTTCCATCGTATGCTTACGATTCATTGAGACTAAAGTGAATGAATTTCTATCTTTTGGTTTGAATATTTGTTAAGCAATAAAGAAAAATTCTTAGAAGCTCAAATGAAACTTTAAAAATTTTCGAAGTAATAAAACTATTATATGTACATACGATTTTTAAACGATATCATGGATACGAGATTGATGAATAACTCCAGTTTATCTTCGTTTTTCTAAGCATCTTACGAGAGCTAAGATTTATTTACAGCGCCATCGAGATCCTACGAACGCCCAGAAATAAATTGATAAAGACAACTGAATCTCTGAAATCAAAACAAGGTAAGAACAAACTTCAATTAAAGAAGACTGATTGGAAAGGAACACTTTGAAATGAATCCTTTAAAACGCTAGCCTCAGTTTAACTGGCTAATGGTATCAATGACATCCTCCTGGTCTTATTATAAATAATTCGACACATAAAGAAAATTGAAGACCTCGAACCAAAACGGTTGTATATGAATAGATCCTCAGTGCAGGGGAACCTCAAATGTTTTGAATATGCTCATACTTTTTGAATTTGAAAACGTGAAAAGCAACTTAAAAATAAATAAAAATAAACAAGCATTAAAGGATTGAAATGAACTGTCGATAGAAATAGCAAAGCCAGTCCTGAAAAGAGGAGAAAATCAACCCTGGAAAAACAAAAAAGTTAAACAATTAGTCTAGAATTGAAATCATATTGAGAAAGAGATGACCCAACAGGTAACGGGTGGTCTACGTAGTCACTTTTGAAGTTGATCGGCCTATGAATTTGTAAATTATCAAGGACTCTTTATATTTCCAATAGAAGAAATTTTTCATTTTATTTCTGAACTAACAAACGATAGAAATACCTCTAATCCATTTCGAAGAGCAGGAAACCAGTAGGAAGTGATCCAGCCCAACTAACTTCTCCAATCGAGTTTAAAGAGCAGACAGGAAACATTTTCTTGCTTCCGCCCAAAAACTTCACAGTAAAAGGTTTGTTGCTGAAGTCGAGTGCAGTAAATGTTGCCTTCGGCTCCTCCATATCGACATTTCTTCTGCTCGAGAGCGTTGACTGGACGTCGTGTAGCACTGATACCGCACTCATTCGTGAGTTGTTATTGACCACTGCACCATTTTCACCAGCAGAACTTGAAATTTTGATGAAGAATTGGAAACTGATATCGCTTCACGTTCTCTCGTGACACACATTCTTGCTGTGAGACGTAGAGGATTACCATGTTTAATTTTGAAATTTGAATTGAAAATGGTCGATTTAGCCATCAGAATCCACATGATGAATATCTTTGAGCAAGGTCAAATTAATTTTGCTCGCAATTAATTGAAATTTTTGATATTTTGTTCACCAGAAATTGGAAATTTAACTATTATTGACTAATTAAATTTTCACAAAGGACAAAAAAATAGCCAATTCATGGCACGTACTTCTGTCAGGTATGACCCAAAATTTTTTGCCTGATGCCTTATAAAAAGAAAAAAAATGTTTACACGAACAACATTTAATCTACCATTACTTAGTAAAATCGAGACCTTGGGTGGTTTTAATAGCTGCTAGGTAGTTTAACTTTTGCATAGTTAAACGGTGGAAAAAATGGAGCGTGTTCATGCCTCCCATTTCGAAACTGTTAAAAGGAAAATGCCTACATCCAGAGACAATTATCGCTTGCAGTAAACTATTTTTGTGCTGAAATTCAGCGAAAGTGTAGCCTCTGCTGATGAAATTAAGATGTTGAAACTAATCCCGTAGCTGCAATCCAGCTGCGACAACGAAATACATTCAATTCTAGATGACAAATTTTCAGAACGACATTTATAAACGAGGAAGAAACTAGACAAGCTTACGGTGCCCAGAAAGGACAATCTTTATGTCACCTGCCGAGCTTGCGAATGCGAACGGTAAATTTCGCATCACTCACATTTATGGCGCAACGGTCAATTTCGCATCACCCACATTTATGGCGCAACGGTTAATTTTGCATCACCCACATTTATGGCTCAGGGGCTAGTTTCGCATCACCCACATTTATGGCTCAGCGGTTAATTTCGCATCACCCACATTTATGGCGCAACGGTTAATTTCGCATCACCCACATTTATGGCTCAGCGGTGAATTTCGCATCACTCCCATTTATGGCTCAGGAGTTAGTTTCGCATCACTCCCATTTATGGCGCAAAGGTTAATTACGTATCACTCACATTTGTGGCTCAACAATGAATACATGTTGTCGGTAGCTGCTTTGCCGAGCAAGCGTTCAAACTAAATCTGCGATCAAATTGCTTTAGTTAGTCAAAATCACACACAGGAATATGAAGTGCATCGCTCACAGAGGTCCTTTGTGAGCTGACAGTGAATAACTATTCGAAGCACGTATTCTGGCCACGGACACAATAATATAGAAAACCACCCGGAAGTCGCAAAGCGAGCGAAAATTCAAAACACAAACTTGTTTCATTTATCGCGAGTTCAACAGCGGACCTTTTAAATCAAATCCATCCCTACTATGAACAAACGCATGAATATTTATTTTACTGTAGGGCTCGAGAACGGCATAGCGAGCAATTCAATTTTGAACAGCGTTAATACACAAAGCTCGCGATCGCGGAATCATGCTGCACTGTGTTGGAATGACTGAATTTAATGGCTGTGCTTGTCACACCTGAGGCAACACAGTATCCTCGCTTGCATCTCGTCTTCAAGCTGTGTGTTACATGCAGTACGCAGCACATAGTGCTAGGGTATGTTTTAGCGCGTATATGAACATATGATCACGTAATCCAGCCTTGGACTACTGTAGACTGGGATTGCCCAGTCTGTTTGTGATAAATGAATCGTTTCTCTGTATTTGGAGAATTTTAACATTCGCGTACACTAAGAAAGTTGGCAGGCGTAAAATTTTGCATATTCCTTAGTCCCAAAATAAGTGCCCCTAAGTTGTATAAATTTTATGCCATTTGAGTAAACTTACACACTTAGACGATACATTTACTCGCTTACTGCATTATACTGCAAACCCATATACACACCCAGATACACACCCAGATACACACCCAGATACATACCCAGATACACACCCAGATACACACCCAGACATCCACCCAGACACACACCCAGACACACACCCAGACACCCACCCAGATACACACCCAGATACACACCCATACACCCACCCAGATACACACCCAGATACACACCCAGATACACACCCAGATACATAATCTTGTACACCCATATACATGAAAGATTATACACATGACTGTGTAACGCAATGCTGGTAAGCGTTAAACATATCGTCGAAGTGAGTAGATTTACCCACAGTGCGTCGATTTATGCATCCTGAAGAACTGACAATGTATCTAGGTGAATAATTTTACTTTCTTATTTGTTTCGGCGTAGGATTGATACCTGCACAAGCCTTTTCTTGCTGACTTCATGTCTCACTTTCATTTCTTTAAACTCAAGGTTCATATCCAGCCTGTGGACAGATTTTCATCTGCTCGTGTTCATATATCATTGTAACATAGTGATTGATTCTGCGAGTCTTTATTTATGTATGTGTAGAATTTCTCCTCCGACCAACATGAAAATGGGATCATAGCTTAGAACTTATGCCTCGGGCCATGGAAATGGCATCACGGTCGTGCCTGGTTAATGAAATTAAGCCTCCTGTTCGTCCATCACCCAAAATTATGGGGAACTCACCTTCATTTCGTGCAACGATTACAAATGAATGTGTGTGGCCTTCGAGCATCATCCGTCTAAATTTCTCAGACTCCAATGGGAGACGTTGATGAATCGCGACTAGCTAAATTATTAGAGTTGGCTTTGTTTCATGTAACGCAACGCAACAAGATAACGGCCATCAAAGGATTTTCCGGGAACTCTACAGCGCTAAAAATATTGCACGAGGGTTGTTTTTTCAACGTCATGAAACAAGCTTCATGTGTTTTTCAATTGCATAATCCCCGCAAATGTTTGCTCAAAAAGCTTCACTTGGCAATTCAATCAATACCACCAGCAGCTATAGCCGCCAGCGGGGGCGTATGCGTACCACTAAAGGGACAGTTTCGGTTCTCTGGGTGCTGAAGTTTCACGTTGCTCTTGTTATGCGCACGTTAGGCCTACGTTTGTATATCTGTGAAGTAGGGCTCATAGAAAGCTGCTCTACCGGCTCCTGCTCACAACTTGCACTTGCTGCGGACACAACTTGTCAGGAAGTTGTGCTGAAATTTTGCACGTTTTATTTACGTATGTGTGACCGAATAAAATGTCGTTAAGTAGTTGTGCTGCTCTGCCTGTGTAGAGTACGCATGATGGGTGTTCCTTCATTTTCAGGCAAGTAAGTTCAGGGGAATGTGTAGCATATGATTCATCACGTAATTTTTCAAGGCGTATGCGGTTCTTCAAAAAAAACTTTAGACTCACTTGCAGGCCTTAGAGGTAACTCCCAAGAATTAGCCAGTAAAATCTCCCCCTGCAACTAAACAATCCGTGAAAATGCCTATTTTGCTCCCAGAAATCCTCATTCTTCGATGCCTGCACGAGCTGTCCACAGCCCAGCTGCTGGTGGAGGGCTCAGAACATCGTCGGTACAGACGATACTCTTTTGTTTGTGCTCGATAAACTGAAGCTCATCCCCTCGTGCTGCTCATGATGAATGACCGAAGTGGTTACGACGATCAGAGTAAGCACAAAAAGCTGTAAAGAGAAGCATTTTCAGGAAATAAATTTTAGGAAACCATTACGAACCTCGGAACTGTATAAAACTTCAGCAAGCATGGCTTCCGAGCAAGCAACTAACATTTTTCAAACGAAGCATTCACCATTTTTTGCTCGAATAATCCACGCACAGCAAGCAAAACAAAGAACATCTTCGAGCGAAGCAGCTGACGTTTTTCATGCAGCACAGCAAACATTTTCAAGGCAGTACTACCAGTATCTTTTATAAGAGCCGATTCACGGAAAATAACTGTTTTATTATTATATCACCTACATTCCCTCATTTGGAGCTGCCTTTATGCCGCTATCTGTTCCCCTAGCTCGGCGGCATCTCCGTCGCAATATTCTGAGACGGCCAATAAAAATGACGGATACTCGAGGCTGGAGCAATGCCCCACAGAGCACCAAGCTGCCTGGACTTGCCTCGAACTTTCTGGAAATGTTCCAGTGTATCCTCAGACGCATGTGCGGTGTATAACCCCTGTTCCGTTACAGTGCGGGATTTGGCTAACGCAGTCACAAAAAATTAGTCTTAGAAAATTCCGTACGATTTTCAACAATAACCCTCACCGCAAAGCCTATCTAAAGCCCACTCCATTTGAACACTCAGCTTTTCAAAGGGTCTTTACTTCTAATTAACGGTTTCCGGGTTGTGAATGGAATTTGTTCGAAAATGAATAACGATCAATCGGATTTTTGACAATCAAAGGTTCATTAGTCTGTTATCAGCTAAATTTGTATAAAATTATAATATACTTAAATGATAAGCAAGCCCGAGCGTAGTGCTGAGAGCCTGCTTTGTTTTGAAACAGCAACAACATACTTTTTGATGAAAACATGTTAGTGTTGGAAACGTACTTCTTGATGAAAGCATGTTAGTGTTAGAAATGTAGTTCTTGATAAAAACATGTTTAGTGTTGGAAACGTATTCCTTGATGAAAACATGTTTAGTGTTGGAAACGTACTTCATGATGAAAACATGCTTAGCGTTGGAAACATGCTTCTTGATAAAAACATGCTTAGTGCTGGAAACGTACTTCTTGATGAAACCATGTTCACTGTTGGAAACGTACTTTTTGATGAAAGCATGCTTAGTGTTGGAAACGTACTTCTTGATGAAAACATGTTTAGTGTTGGAAACGTACGCCTTGATGAAAAACTGATTAATGTTGAAAACATGCTACGTGATGAAAACATTATTAGTGTTGAATACATAATTCGCTTTGAAAACGTGTCTAACATGAAAATGTACCTTGACGATAATATACTCAATATGGAAAACATACTTCCATTCCAAATCATGTCCAATGTTGAAAACACGCACGTTGACGAAACATGCTCATAGTGCTGTTTAAAACGTACTCCGTCTTATGTCAAAAACATACTTCTCGATGATGCCTTGTTTGTTACTGAAGATGGATTACGTGATGCAAACGTGGTCAGCGTTGAAAATATGCGTAAATGTTTTCACTGTTGAAATAAGGTTGAACGTGCTCAGTGTTGGAAATATGGCTGAACATTATGGGTGTCGAAAAATTGTTGAACGAACGTCCTCGGTGTATAAAAACTGATTGAACGTGTTCAATGTCGAAAAATTGGTTGAACGGGCTTTGTGTTGAAAAATGGTTGGACTTTTTCAATATTGAAAAAAAATTGAAGGAGTTTATTGTTAAAAAAATTATTGAAGGAGCTCATTGTTAAAAAAAATTATTGAAAGAGCTCATTGTTAAAAACAATATTGAAGGAGCTCATTGTGAAAATCACTATTGAAGGAGCTCATTGTTAAAAATCATGCTTATCGTTGAAAGCAGGCCAAGTAGTACGCGTAAGGTCAGTCAAGCAAGTCAAGGCCCGATGCTGATGCATAGTTTTTCTTCCACATGAATGATAAAGTTACTAATTTTGCATTGAAGACGTCGCTATCCAATAGAATTTCTCCTAGAGTTCAAACCAGTACACATGCATAAAGAAGTACACATGTATAAACCAGCACACGTACAACATCAGTTTCAGCTGCTTTGCGAATGCAGAAATTTCATCACTTCAGATTAACATTCCTTGAGACCGTCACGGACGGTTCCACTGCATCACGGAAAAAATTCGTGTACAAGCAAAGACAGCGGTCAGTTAATTAGAACAAAGTAGACACGTTGAGGTATGTGTTTACAGGCAATTTAATGGCATACTTGTGGCGGCTTGAAGCGCTTCTCATGAAATAAGTTGGGAAATTTCATGGCACTGCTGCCGTGGTTGAAGGTTTTTACTGTCGAGGTCAACATGCCCTCGTGAGCACGCAAGAACTCTACCGCGGAGTTCAAATTAAAATTCTTATTGCCCCCAGTTTTTGCCAACGCTCCTCAATTTACGAGCTCATCACTTGATTCTTTAGCGTCGTTTGTCGTCTTCCGTAACATGTCTCGCACAGTTTTGAGCCTAGATAAGAGTTATCATCATTACACAGTTATCAACACAGTTTTGAGTTATCATCATTATATATTCTGCAAGTCCTCAAATCCGCTCAGGTTCTTTCGCTTCGTCCGTACCACGTACTCCTTTCTGCCACGCATCCAGACGACTTCTTACTTTATTTTCTCAAGCACTTAACTTGCTAAACGAATGCCGGGCGTTGCATCCACCTTATGTTTTTTTCAGCAAAGACTGGGGCATCGTCAGCTCGAGTTGGCCAGAGCCACAAAACTTAAATTACTTAGTAAGGCTCTCGGGCTGAAGAAACTTCAATTTCTTAGATTGGTGCGCGCCCGGGAACCCTAACATCATGCCTCTAACGTAAACATTCGCCGCTCTGCATAAATATTAAGTGAATGCAATTTTGAAAATTCTGCCTCTCGACAAGAGTTCAGCAATGCGTACAAAGTCTGCTGGTCACGTGCTTGTCCGACAGAACTTCTGAACCCTCCAGAAAAGTCTAGATTATTTAATTTTCTTTAGTTAACCTGTCTGATTTTGAACTATCATTTCATTAACTAGTATTCTTTAATGACGAAGAATGCTGCTCGGTAACCAGAAACTTTTACCTCTAAAAAACGTAGGAACCGAAACATTCGTTCCACTTCGGCAGCGTCTCCATAAGTGTACACAGGCTTCCTTCCCTCAGAACGCAAGATCGGTCCCGGCAAACACCCGCTCGATCTTCTTATGTTTACAACGGTTGTTTGCAGAACTGATCTAGCGCTCTGTGTGGTAGACAACTTTGTTTCTAATTAAGGACAAACTCCAGGCACGTAATTTACCTCATCAGAATCATCATTTTTCTCAGCTTGAAATTTTTTCAATATTTCCTTTCTGCAACTTCTGCTATTCAGAGGTTATTTCTTCAAGACTTTGAGTCACCTATGTGAACAAGAGGATTTATTTTCTCAACACGCTTAAAAATTATAAATGTTGTTCAATTTATTTTATGAGGATTAGATGTGCCATTATTTACACCAGAGCAAGAGCTCTATGTTCGCTAAATAATTCTCTTTATGAGGAGTGGGAACTAGAACAAAGGGAAAAGTAAGAGCACTGTAAATTATATCCTCGCCGCCTCTAAATATGTGTACATACACCTCACTTCATCTGAATATATACATGTTAATGAAAAATAAAAGCTCATTGCTCACAAAACATGAATAGAATATTCGCAACCCTGTGAGACTCAGAATATTCAAAGCTTTACATGCCGCTTAAACTCTGGTCGCTACTCTCGAAGCAAAATTTTCAAGGCCAAAATGCAACCGTTATCAAGTGTCATAGACGTACCAATTTTCAAACTTTCGAACTTGAAAAGTTGGACGCAGTGAAGCTTTTCCTGGGTTGCACTGCGCGACAAATTGAGGCTTCTTCAACTTTGGGCCCAAACTTCGACCTTGGAACCCAAACGACAAACTTTAGCGACTCTGGCAACCGCCCTAAACGACGCCTCGGTTCTGATGAAAAAATTTCCAGAGCGTCCTTGAGACTGTGATTGGGTTGGACTTGAAAGTTAGAAATGCATACAAATTGGGCTCGGGAAACCTATTGAAAATGTTGCTACAGAAACTCTGAGATAAGGGGGAGTTGATTTGGGCATGTGGAAGTACGTACTTCATTATAAGCTTTTCCCACAAACGATCGCGCAGCAAGCGATGTACGAACTAATGAGACGACAGTTCTCCCAGAGATTGGGATACCCAGGAGATGAAGGCCGTGAAAGGAACTAATCACGGGATATTGGAAGTGAAGGTGAGTAAAATGCTTTTCAAATTTTTTGCAGAATAAGTTTCGATTTCTGCAACGATTGATCTGCGGATCGATCAATCCTACAAAGGAATTCTTGCAGTAGATCTAAATATCGGTAGAAAAGAGTGATGACGTGAGTGGTAAATACCAATATTAAAGGTGAGACAGCATACTGAGGGAAGCTGTCTTTGAGCCAGACATTCGTTTCATTTTAATGAAGCACTCTCAAGTCAAATATTGCACTATACAGTATTTATTAATTATTCTGAGAATTAATTACAGTATTCATTAACTATTCTGGGAATTCACTGTCTCTATTCGATTTTTTTCTTGAAGTAGAAATATCCTCTTTCTTTGAGCTTGAAAGTTGTTAGACTGACGATTGATGAATATTTTTTTCGGAGGTGTTAGTAAAATTAAGTTCAGTTTTCTCTTCAGAAAAAGGTTCTTTTTAAATTTTGCTAAGCGAAATGGTCGATAACTCATCAATTCAGAGTGCCACACACAAGTGATATACATTCGCTAGGGGCTAAATACATTTTTCCATGAAATAGATCTGCACTATAGATGATCATCGATAGGTCATGCTTTATTTTGACGACACACCGGAGTGTAACAGAAGCAACCACCGACTCTAGCACACACCACAAAAACAGCTATTTTTAATAAAGGAATTTCTTTTGGGTTCCACATTGCAATTAGAACAAGGTGCATTTTTGGTCTTTTTCATTGCTTTCACTTTTGTGTTGACTACAGCATGAATAAAAACTTCAGTTGGATTTTCCGGTTCTCGGCCTTTATTTATCTCGAAAGTTGGCCGAATCTGAGTTAACGAGATAATTTGAATTGCCTTTTAACGAAAAACTTATCTTCTCATTCCAACGCCATCCCTCAACGAAGCATCCTGAGGTGCAGCTTTAGGTCAAAAACTGCCATCGCATGAAGAGGACCGCTTTGAACTTGCAGCAAAAAACACAGCGTCAGCGGCAGAAAACCACAACTGCAAAATTCGGATGCAATTTACTCGGAGAGCGCGAGCTGGACTTCAGAATGCTCGAGGCTGTCAAGGTAATGAGACTAGATCTTTGTGGTCGTTTGCACGTACTTTGAAGCTGCATTGGAACAGACGTTTCTGAATGAGTTCTGTACTCATCGTAGGGTAAGCTAATAGCATGTGATAACCGCACACGCCAGCTATACGGGATAAAGTAATGGCCTGTACTGGCTGGTCGTAGCAGCTGCCCTAGCCAAACGAAAGCTAATTTTCTCAACGCCAAGGACCCACACCTGCTGTGCTGGCCAACTGCTTCTCCTCAAGTCCACATGCCTGAGTGGTCACGGCTCAACAGAATAACCCAGTTATGGATTTCTATGTTCAGACTTTCTAAAGTCTTAAGATCAGATGCTTAGCGTCCGTGTTTCTGGGTATTTTAGGGCCGTTCCTTTCATTCATCCAGTCGCGGACGTACGTTTTCCTCAGGATGAAGACTTCCTGCGGTATGAAAATTAGCTGCCATCCAGCAATTATGTTCAGGACTAAAGGCTGAAGTCGGCTGCTCTTGAAATTGCCAAATGTGCTTTTCTCATCGTGACCTAAAATCAGAAACCATTTAGATACAATATGGTCGAGAAAATGAATGGTGTACTCTAGCAAACGATCATGCCATTCTCGCACGCCAGTAAGAAAAGCAAGTCTTTATAGTTCAATGTGACCTCAAATGACAAGTAACCTTCAGTACCAGAGTGCGCTACGATGTCAGTTCGTTCAGGTATCTTGTTTTGTACACTTTATGTCGGAGCTCGACACGTTAACACTGAATTATATGATTTTTGACATTGGTGAACTTTACATTACTCGGTTTTTATTTTCAGAGTGTGTGTGTTTCTACAGGTATGATTCTGCTTAATTCTTTTTATAGTGCTGTTTGTGTGTAAGGTATATTTTCTCACTCATGTTGACTATGAAGCCTTAATATTGGAGACCTAGGCGATATGAACGCGAATCAAGAATACGTCTCGTCTCCTGATCAAGTTATCATGGTATTCTGGAAGCCGACCGACTCACATCGGTATAAAAAAGTAAAACAAAGCCGCGAGAGTTCGGCAAACGAAACTCAATATAACTGTTTGCGTTTGGGACTAAAATCGTAAAACTGAATTGTGGGCAGAACTGAACTGCGGAACGTTGGAATCTTGAGGCAAGCCAAGTTTTTAAAATTCATGCCGCACCCAAAAGGCCGACAAGAAATTCGTTCGATTCTTGTTGTGAAGACTTGGGACGGGACCGTCGTGATGAACTTGAACTTTTGGAAGTGGAAAAATATTCGTAGACAAGCCGCTGCTGCAGAATATTAATCTACATCATATAGAAAAGAAATTCACGCACAAGTAGCAAGCATAGGCTATTTCGCTTTCAATGTAATATAGGTCGCATATGAATGTTGTCTGTTTTAGATGAAATAAATATAAGCTCAAACACAAATTGTGAACGATGTCTGTTCAATACGAAATGAGAATGTTTGTATGATACATAAACTGGAGGTGCTATTGAATGAAAAAGTTCAAAGCTACGATTTGTTCTGAGCGCTTTATGGGCACACTTTTCTTGATTTAAAACATCTCGGGTTTTAATGCAATTTTCAGCACTCATGTTATAATAAGTTTTTTTTGGTCGTTGCAACATTAGTTTAGAATTGATAACACTAACGCTAAATAAAAATAGTAAACGCTTCATTTCTGTGAATTTAACACATGCATATGCACGTATAAGGTTCCGAAGAAATCATTAAGTGTAGCCCAGAGAAGTAACTTTTGCAAAGATCGGAAGTTAGGGAAGAAAGAGACGGTATGAGGAGTGTGAAACTTACGGATTCCAATGAACCACAATATGAAGTTTGGTATATCACATCTATTCCAAACTACAGTGCAGTGAAAGAAGTACGTATATTGCAGAAGTGCATTGGATAAAAATCAATTCGGCACTCACATTTTCTGAAGGCATAACAACAAACACACGAAAAGTTTTCACTTAGCAAATTTTTTTAAACTGCAGGGAAATGTGCCGCAATTTAAATAACAGGTCCCTGATTTCTACCTTGCAACGGAAGTTTTAGAAGTGCGCAAGATACACACGCAGTTCCGAAAATATCCGTTCGGCTTCCGTTCGAGAAGCTCGTGAAGTTCATTCAGCGGAGGTTAGACCAAATTTCTCGTTTGAGCTCGCGGCTGCGGCATGAATTTTAAAATTTCTTCTCGCTTTGAGGTTCTCAGAGCCATTTGAAATTCTCTTGTTTCAGCCTCGGCGAAGAGCAGTCGACTGAACCCCTGTTGGCAACTGCTGACTTCATCATGCGAAGACAAATAAGCTTGAATCTTCAATCATTCTCACTCATGCCTCTTTCGGAAAGACTGCACTCTTTAAACGCGACGGAAAATTGTTCGATATTAATTTAAGCTTGTTAATATGTAATTTTTTATTGATAAGGAATTAATAACCTACGGCTGAGTTATGCACAGCGACGTCAAAGTTTCAAGAGTTCAATGCTTGATAAAAATGACGAAAGAAGCTGCTGTAAAACTTTGGCCTTGCAACTGAAGAAAGGAAAAATCGCACGTAAAAGACTTGACGATGTTAAGATGTAGTGCTTATTTTGTTAGACATGTGAAGCGTTTCACCTTTTTTTTAAATGTTTATTATTTGTAAGGGAGTACGGCATTGTCGGGTGAAAAGTTAACGCAACACTTTCGTAATTTGTGATGCTTTGAAACCCACAAATGACGTCATTTATTCAACTTGAATGTACGCTTTAGCAAAACAGTAAATCTTCAATTTTTATCTGTGCGGATCACATCGTGCAAACTATTTGTACTTGGCATTTTCTTATCGGTTGTCCACAATTCATGTATTGATTTAGAGGGCCTGTAGTTTCTTGATGGCTAATTTTCTCTCCTTAATCAAGCAATTCAACTGGAGGGCCTCTAACGTGCAACTGACGTATTCAACTGGAGTGCCTCTAACGTGCATCTGACGTATTCAACTGAAGTGCCTCTAACGTGCATCTGACATATTCAACTGGAGTGCCTTTAACATGCATCTGACGTATTCAACTAGAGTGCCTCTAACGTGCATCTGACATATTCAACTGGAGTGCCTTTAACATGCATCTGACGTATTCAACTAGAGTGCCTCTAACGTGCATCTGACATATTCAACTGGAGTGCCTTTAACATGCATCTGACGTATTCAACTAGAGTGCCTCTAACGTGCATCTGACATATTCAACTGGAGTGCCTTTAACATGCATCTGACGTATTCAACTAGAGTGCCTCTAACGTGCATCTGACATATTCAACTGGAGTGCCTTTAACATGCATCTGACGTATTCAACTAGAGTGCCTCTAACGTGCATCTGACATATTCAACTGGAGTGCCTTTAACATGCATCTGACGTATTCAACTAGAGTGCCTCTAACGTGCATCTGACATATTCAACTGGAGTGCCTTTAACATGCATCTGACGTATTCAACTGGAGTGCCTCTACGTGCATCTGACGTATTCAACTGGAGTGCCTTTAACATGCATCTGACGTATTCAACTAGAGTGCCTCTACGTGCATCTGACGTATTCAACTGAAGTGCCTCTAAGGTGCATCTGACGTATTTCATTGCGGAGTGTTTTTATGCTTCATTTGTATCATGTATCGAGTGAAATTCGTGCCCATCAATTTATAATGAGAATTCCGGTTGTTTTAATTGATATCTTAACCTGTTTCTTGAGACGATATTTTTTTTTTATGGGTAAAACGACCCTTCGCTGTGTCACGTCGCGAAAGCGGGTCGACCTGCACTTACAATTCACTAAAGTAGTTCATTTAGAGAGGTAATGATTGTGCCAATCGTAGTTTGTTTGCATTACATGTGCATATAGAAGTTTCTTTACGTAAGCTTTGTAGAAAATACTTGATGAAGATACTTCAATTGTGGTATAAAATAACAATGATTTCATATGCTATCAATTATATGCATTCCGGTGTCAATTAAAAACTATTCTATTCAATACAACCCCTCGATGAAGTGCTAAAATAGCTAACACCAATGTACTCTTCTGCTTCACTAAAGTTTTTCATAACGAACCCCAACCGAGCCACATTTCCTCACTGTACTTTTGGTCACAATTGCCAGCCAGCTAAAGAAGAGACAGAATAGGAGTGTCTCTGTGGCAGCCTAAGTTCAGACTTCGGGCTGAGATTGCTTCATTTGCAGCGACATGACTCGAGTGAAGTATTTTGTTCGGACTTATGCATGCAGACGCGAGGAGGAGTTCTGGCCGCGAGCACGACTCGTGTGGGTCTCTGACAGCCCCGACCGACCGAGTAACAAATGTGCCTTTGGTTTTCGGGCGTCGCTGTGAATGTGAAGCCTAAATTCAAAGACAGAAGTCTGATATTAACGCACAAATTCTTAGTTGTTGGGAAACGTGCGTTTGTGTACCCTGATAGATCCGTTTTCTTGTCACATCATTGATCAGCGTTGTATTTGCATTGTTTTCATTTTTTCAAATGGAAACCAAATGATCTCTGTGGTGTTCTTAATCGTACCCTTAGCCTAATCATCCCCAAGTCGAAGAATACCAGTTTTTTCATACTTTCTCTTATCGAAAACGTTTCTTCGTTGATGCTTTTGGTCATCAGAAATGCTTCGCTATTCGTATTCAATTGAAAACCAAAGCCTAGATGTGTCAGACCACATTCAGAAAGGTCATGTTCGTCCTTGCGAGTACTTTAGTAGTACTTTATATATTCTCTTTTGAAGCAGGGTACACCAAAACACGAGTTTCATTGTCCATAAGGCCTCCAACATTACATTTCTCACAGCCTCGCTTCCCAAAAGCGTCTAACGAACATTCAAGAAAAGATTGAGAGCGTCAAAACTTCTTTCAGCTAAAACTCAAATGAGAATCTCATTTCTGTTCCATGTGTACTCGTAAAATTTTCCTCATTTGCAAGACCAAGCTAGAGCAAGATAAATTCATGATGTTCTCAATGCCAACAATCCCAAAATTAAAACCACGCCTTTGTGTTCTATTGCAGAAAACCTGACGATGATTTTACCTCTGCCTCGAATCTGCCGAAAGTCCACGGAAAATGAGCCTCATATTTCGTACCCTTCCGAATTTTTAGCCAGTTTTTGAAAAGTACAAAGATAGCTCAGCGGTTATGCAAAACAATGCTGAATAATTCGGTAATTTATCAACATGGCATTATTAGAGCTCAAAATTTAACAGAGGCAAGAGTGAGACAGACCAACTTCATAGGAATTATAGTGAAATGGTAACGTTGATAAATTCACGCCTAAGATAACACCGGAACTTTTACAATGTCATATAAATAAGGCATTACCAGTAAGTAAGCATTAAGGTAACTCAAGAGAATATTTTCCCTGAAAGCTGCCCCATAGAGCCTTTGAAATTATTAGGAAAATGGTTTGAGTCAAATTTATTCCGTTAAAATTAACCTAAAATTACCTATGTCCTAGAAGATCTTGTACAAAATAACTCGTAAGCTTGTTTCAATATCTTTCCGTAGGCTGATATTTTTTAAAAACTTTAGACGAAAATAAGCGATTTTATAGAGCGAAGTTTCTCATCACTCTACATGTAGCATCTCTTGTTGCTATTCCCTATATGTAATTTACATCACGTCTTCATTTCTGCGCCCTTTGGCATCATCAAAATGAAGATTTGTCCCATGGTCTCTTGATGCTTCAAAACTATTGCCCCAGTAGTAGAGCAAAGAATCCTAACACGTTCAGCAATATGATTACAGGTTAATCACACGTTCAGCAATATGATTACAGGTTAATCCTTCATGACGAAGTCCCACTGTCTGCTTTCATATAACCTCGTGTATTTATTTGACTTTCGGCATTGTGCTCACTGAGCATCCACTTCAACAAAATCTAGAGAGGTAATGATTGTGCTAATTGTAGTTTGTTTACATTACATGGGCTTGTGGAAGTTTCTGAAAGCTTTATAGAAAATTTTTAATGAAGATTCTCCAATTGTGGGATAAAATATCAATGATTTAATGGGATATCAATTTTGGTAAAAATACTTATGTCTTATCCAGTTTTTTTGCTCAGTTGATTTTCTGATTGTCAATAAGGTTTGTTCAGATCTCTTTAAATATTCTGGTAATTATATGTCCTCTGAGCTACTTGTACTCGTTACCCCTAACCGCAACTCGAAATATTTTTAAATACCTCAAAAATAGTGTTGCACCAATACTCGTGTCCATTCACCGTACACTGTAATATTTTGCTATCGACAGAAATGAATTATTTAGTAATAATTTTTTATGAGAAGATCTGGATGCAATAAATTGAAATAATTTATGTAGGAGCTCTTGCACTTCAGCTCACCGGTTGTGATTAGGGCTGCGGTAAATAAAGCTAAGGGAATGGTTAAATTTTTTCACAAAAGCTTATAATTGACAGAAGACAAATAAAACTTCATAAAAATTGTCTATCTTTTTGTTCGTTGGAAAAAACCTGACCTGAAAGCCAAAAAGAAAAACAGATTGCTTTCAGATGAGAGCTTTCATTTAAAACCGCCAGAAAAAATATTTGCAATATAAGTTTGACAATTTAGTTACTAGTGTAGCTTCACCATAAAATCAGAGCTAAAGTCGTACACAGTTGAATATGAGACAAGAATAAAAATTACTGACTCGGTGAATCTATCATTTCATTACAACACTTAAGCAAATAAATTGAGTCCAAGAGTGCTCGAGCAAGTTTGAAACTGTTAATTGCGACAATTGCTAAATTAGCCAAAATTGGACAAAGTATAGATTCCTTGAGAGAATTTCAGTGGAATGTGAGGAGTATTGCAGCAGTCGACGTTTTCGCTATAAATCGCTGCCCGGATGTTCAGTGGTTAACAAACTAAAGCCCATTTACACAAAGAAGAACGTTTTCCAAGTTCCGGACTTTAATGAAACTTTCCAGTCCAGTCTTCTCAACTCGGAGCAGAGCAACAAATTGAAGCAGCCTCAACTTTGAAACTTGAGTGGGGCGACTTGAGCGGCTGGAGAGAGAGAGAGAGAGAGAGAAAGAGAGAGCGAATGAGAGAGAGCGAGTTGTCCATGTGGAATTAAATGAGGTCGTCCTAACGCCGTAATTCAGACCACTCGATCAGGTAGACGAGGAAAAGAAACAAAATCCACGGTACACGGAAGGCATACGATCGTTTTCAAAAGAGTTACAGAACTTCCGGTGAATTTTAGGAAACTGATAATTCAAACAAAAAAGGCGGATGCACGAGCATCGGAACTACTTGTGCCATTAACTGTTTATGACGTCGGGAATAAAACGAAATAAGATGATAAATTATCATATAAGAAAAACTTATAATGTTTAGTAAGCGAGTTTTTTAATCTTGGAATGAAAACCTCGGGTGTCTCACACCCAGAAGTTTCATTTTTCATTTTTTTTATACGAACGTAGACCAAGAGTCTGTACTTCACGTTAGCTTAGATTTAAGGTTACTACTCCAGGGTCCACCACGAGCTTTTTTAGGGAATTTCCTTCGCTTTCGAGTGGGAAAACCAATTGAAAATATTTTAATTAAAACGCGCGCAACAGTAAATAAGTTACGTCGTCTGAATGAAAGGAATACACTGTCGAATCGAATCAATAACATTATTATATTTTAAATGGAAAAACAGAGTGAAGAGAGAGTGTTATTGGCTGCTGTTTCAAATTCAATTTCACGATTGATCCGGTTTGGTGAATATTTCCGCTGAATGAGAAATTAAATTTAAAACTTAACGAAGTCATTAAAAAATTTCTGACTTGATTTACAGTCGGTCCTGGGCTGTGGGCTTTTTGTCTGACCTCCGTAGCCGTGATACGACCGAGATCCTTTCAGACATTTCAAAGTGTCAAAGTCATCTTGAGCTTCACACAAGAAAATGAGGCAATTCCGGCATGGATATCGATACCTTACGCCGCCTTACGTCGTCTAAAATGAGTTTACTAGTAGACGCGCCTCCCCATAAATGGTGGGACAGATGATGTTAAATTCTTAAGATGCCCTCTAAGTTATAGTAACTCTGACGCGTTAAATAATGTTATTTTCAGTATCACTGATTCGGACTACCTTATCTGACAGTCTCGCTAGTGTAGTTTAGGAATACGGACCCGTGAATTTTCCTCTGCCTAAGTCCTTTAGAGCGTGACAGAAAGACGGACCAACCAACCAAGCAAACAACAACTGTGAATTAGTAAGTAGTGGAATAAGCTGTAACAGATATGTGCAATCTCTTTGGAACTGTGAGCTCATTTTAAGGCAGCTTAAATTCGAGTGTGTTCGTCATTTTAGTGGTGATTAATTTGCTCTCTACAGGAGTGAAACATAAGAAACATAACCTGCCAGGCTGTTGATTTTAAGCAAACCAATGCTCAGAAGAACTGTCCTCATGAGCATCGTGCGTGTTTGCATCAGTGAAAACGTATTATAATTATTATAACTAAAGAAGATTAGCACACTCAAAAAACACAGCCTGACGACCGACTCTTTCATCGTAAGAGAAAGAAAATCACAGCTCTTCGCAGTCCTTGGGAATTTCTTGAGTCTCTTCATTCTGCCCTTTTCCTGCACAATATGGAAATGAATCGGCAAAAGCGTCCCTGGGATCATGATTCTGAGTTTCAATATTTTTTCAAAAACTCTAGTGATGCCGTTCAAATTGGTAACACCGATTATAGAAACTTTCAATTTATCTGTTTTAGAACATTAGAGATATAATTATGAACATTAGTGTGTTTCACATTATTCAATTGGTGTCACTGATTTTGTGGTTTAATTTGCCCGGTTTTAATAATATTAGCGAATTAATCATGTGCATTAATACGTTTCACAACGTTCAATTTGGTAATACTGATTTTAGGATTTTTTCCTTAATTCATTTTAAAACAAGATTAAGGATTCGGTATATTCTTAAAAAATATACAATGTAATGTAAAAAAATTACATTGTAAATTGCAAACACTGGTAATGATATTTCTCAAATAATTTATTTAAGAACGTAAGTGAATTAATTTGGAGAATTAGTTCATTTTAAAATATTCAAAAAAATAGATAGCACTGAACATCGTCCTTTTCATGTAATTTATTTTGGGACATGACAGCAAACGAAGGTGAAAATATGTATGTAAAAAATTTCAGGAAAATAGAATTGAAGATTACTTCACTGGCTGTAGAAGTTCATGCACAACCTTGTTTACTATTCACTGAATATTTAATTATGTGTCACACTGTGAATAAAACACTCATTCTTCATAGTCTAATCTATAACTAATTCATAATCTAAACGACACGACATGTAGCACGCACAGTTGAGTCACGGTACTGAGTCCCAGGGTCCTAGGGTCCCAGGGTCCATAATTGCACAGCCTCCTATGTAGGTATAGGAGGCAGTGATAATTGTCATGTAAATTGCATTCAGCCAGCAAATATAAGAATTATTTGTTATTTATTGATCTGGAAAGTCCCGAAGTGCCAAAGTCCATTCAAAGAGTTTCTTATTAATGGAGTGGATAGTGAAGTACTCTCAGAGTACCTGACTTTCTCTTCAGATCAGAGTATAAATCAATACAGAACAGAGTGTAAGTCAATACAAAGCAGAGTGTAAATAAATACAGAGCAGAGTGTAAATCAATACAAAGTAGAGTGCATCTCAATACAGAGCAGAGTGTAAGTCAATACAGAGAAGAGTGTAAATCAATACAAAATAGAGTGCATATCAATAGAGAGCAGAGTGTAAGTCAATACAGAGTAGAGTATAAATCAATTCAGAGCAAAGTACAGAAGTACCGTTCACAAAATAAAGATCCATTTCACTACCGACTCTCAGGACACGTCGTTTAGTGCTAAAGATTGGAATGTTCTTCGGTGAATTAAACCTGAAATTTTCATGAAGAATGTCATAAATTTTCAAACTGCGTCTGACTCTGATGAATACATCAGGGAAGGCTGAAAATAATCAACAGTGACTGAGGAAACGTGAGATACTCTTTCTGAAATATATTCTTCATTAACTGTCTCTCTAATTCTCAGAACATCAATAGGAATTTGAAATCAGTCAAAATATTTATTTGCTAAATTCTAGAATTCCATCTGTGGCTCAATGAATTTTCAAAGAAGCATATTTGTTAATTGGTAAAACTTCTCATACATGTCAACTTGAGAAAAAGCTCGCATATTAGAGCCGGTTAAGTTACGCATTCTGGAGTCAAGTTGCAATAAGACTCAAGTTCACGTTGCTCACTAAGCCTCCTTGAACATTAAATCTTATAACGCTAAAAAGGCTTTAAATTATTTTCATCTTTTTCATTTACGATGTTGAATACTTTAAGTTTCAAACCTCGTTCAAAAGTAACATGTTCTAAGGAAAGAAATGCAGAAGAACCCAGTTTCCATAACTGAGTGCATGATGCAAAAAAACCTAGTTTCCATAACTGAGTGCATGATACAAAACAACCCAGTTTCCATAACTGAGTGCGCAAGGAAAAAGGACTCAGTTCCTATTATTTAGTGCATAATGCAGAAGAATCTACCTCCCGCTACTGAGTAAATAACGCAGCACTCATTCTCCATAAATTGCATATTGCAGATTAATCCAGTTCCCTTTATAGAATGAATAATAGTGTTTCAATATTTTTAAGATATTTGGAGGCTTGATGTACTAAATTGGTCCGTACATAGAAAAAAGTTAGCTTTCAGCAAGTACAGCGAACCTTAGCACCCTCATGCTCTTGACGTTTTGTACGAAATGTGGCATCGGCTCAATACTATTACAACAAAAATTAAATTGCATCACGACTCAAGGTGGAACACTGAGTGGCGAAGCGTGCGACAAACGTGCCCAGTAGCAGGATGATCGGCATCCGAATTTTCAATGATGAAAGTATGTAAAGCCTCGTCACGCACCGAAATGTCCCCCAGTAAAATAAAAATTCAACGACGACCGCTCGCGTGCACCCACTATTTTAGAGCAGGCAAACGAAGTAATTCTTCGTCACGGAATATTTTTGCAAAGTTTGAAACGACTGAGCAAACTATTCTTATTCGCATTTCTGAAATGAAATTGCTATTTAATTGGTTAATGTGTTTTTCCCATGATCCAAGATTGTTCCCTAGGGACTGCAAATGGGATTGCAGGTTTGTCGGATGAAATATGCAGGAGATAAATTTCTGGTGCCCTGTTCACAACTCATAAATCGCTGAGGGCGACCATTTAGTTGCATGCAACGGCATCTGGTCCCCGCGTCCAGAGAAAGCGTCCCGTATAAATACAATTTTGCCGGTGGATGCACGTGTAAATATTTTTAATTGGCCAATGCGAGTGTAAATATCATTTAAGTTACGAATGTGAGTTTAAATATCATTTAAGTTGCGAATGCGAGTGTAAATAATTTTCAATGGCGAGTATGAATATAAATATCATTTGAGTTGCGAATGTGAGTATAAATGTCCTTTAACTTGAGAATGTGAGCATAAATATCATTTGAATTCCGAATGTGAGTTTAAATATCATTTACCGGGCGAATGTGAGTATAAATATAATTTAGATGCCTATAAAGAAGTTATAGTTTTTTACATAACAGTATTTTGGATGAAGTGATTGCCTGCCTAAAATAGAGATTATCCTAGAATTATTTTCCATGTGAGGGAGACAAAAGCGCAAAATGTAACTGAACGATTATTTTTTTAATTGCGTAATTTTTAGTGCTATGATGCAAAAAGAATGAGTGTTTCTAAATATTATACGGTTGAGAACTAAGTTTAATTAAACTAAAAAACAAGAAACGAAGTTCAACTAAACTGCAAGAGATCAAAAGATAGAGTACTCTCAGGGACAAATCCTGTGCGTGCAAATTGACATGAAAGTGAATCGGTAGTTTTATAACTTGTTTTCGAAGGTCCATTCAAGAAATCAAAATCCTTCCCATAAGTTCTCGTCGGTAAAATACAATAAAATATGCAAGAAATATTCATTAAGAACCCTTTATTTCCGTATGTATCGTTTTGAAGGGGAGATCATTTACTGTCTGCCAAATAAGACATTGACGGCTGTGAGAGAGTCCCTCTCTGTTAGATCTGTCGCTGTTGACGTCATGAATTCTTTCTCAATTCATCTCGGCCAAAGGAGCGATGCATTGAGAAATCCTTGTCATTGTTTCGCTAGGAATTTCCCTTCTTTCTTTGAGGAGTCCAGCATTCATTCTCCCCGAGGCCCATAAGGCAGGGGTTCTAGTCAAATGCAAGGAAATTATTCGAGATCAAGTGAACCAAGTGACTTCATGAACTGGAATTGGAGTACTACGCAATGCTTCTGAAGCATCCAGTGGAAGCGGAGGGAAGTTATTTATATTGTGAGACCTGCCGATAATATTTAATGGAATCGTAATGGATATTTTTCAGAAGAACTCCCGTTTTTAATTTTGCCTGCTTGAAATTTAGCGAAATTTTTACTTATGTGTATCGTAACTTTAAAATGCAGGTATTGCAGAATATGTTTCAAATTTGTGACTTTTTGAAATTGGTCGCTATTCATCGTTTGATATCTTAACCTATGGAAGTGCTGTTTGAGATAAAAAGAGCATTTGATTAGACTTCCGAGGTTACCTTCAAGGTTATGCTCCGTCACCGTCATATGCATCCCACGGTGTGTGTAGAGCCAACCCGTTGCTGTCGACATTTATGAAAAATAACTACCAAGATGCGGATCGAAAACAAATATCTAATTATTGAAATGTTCTTTTAAAGATACGTTCAAAAATAAAAAGGATTGGTATGGGAATAAATTATTCCGAGAATATAGTCGTAGATTGAACAACACGCCTTTTTATGCACCATTTCAAGTAGTTTTTATGCGAATTAGTAGATAATTTTGCATGTAAAATAATATACATGGGCTCATTGATTAACTTATTGCTCAAAATGGTGCTAGGAAGATTGAAATTGATATCGAAATACTTGAATGAAAATCATAAATTAACTATCGCTGTATAAAAATGAGGCGAATTACAACTTGCCTCACTTTATAGAGCGAGATGTTGAAATTTTTTAACAAATCTCGGATTTCAATCAGTTATAATTATTGCTGATCGAATTCCGAAATTTGACAGCCTAGCTACTGAAAACTTATAGGTGGGCAACGGAACACTAAATAATAAATTGAGCTTCTGATCAAGTTTCACTACAGCGAAATTAATTTAAACGGTTTTGGCGGGGAATTTATGGACATGCAATTGACGCAACAGCTCGGGCTCGAGTTGCAATTTATAACTAACTTTTATGATCATTTATGTGACGCAGGAACTTAACAGATGAAAAGAATTTGTCTCTCTGCCCTCACCTTTCGGACGCAATCTCACTTTCCATTCACGAAACTAAAAAATTACAATGAATATTGTGCTGATGAATCGATTATATGTACATGCGACTTGCCCAAAGATTTCAACATCTCGCAATTTGGTTTTCTTAAATGCCCTACAAACCAATGTTTATTCCTGACAATGTATTTTCAGATTAAGAATAGAACTCTCCAATTTCGTAAGACTGGCTTCTAGGCCTGGTACATACCCACTGGAAAGAAGCTTTAAATCACTTCGAGCTTATCCAAAGAAGATCATTGAATTGGGTTGTAAGTACATTTGGTTCAGAAAGCCTGAAACTTTGCAAGCCCCTAAGCTTCTCTTTTCTTGAGCAGCATTCATAGCTTAAAATTATGGCCTAATGATAACAGGATTGATATTATTAAGGTAAGAAGATCCTTTTTTATAACTTCGTCCAACATTTCAGATGATGCTCTAATGCCAACACAATTGAAGTGCCTATTAAGTTAATAAGCTCCTTTTCTTTAAAACTACGTCGCACATTTGAAATAATGACCAAATCCCAAGCCGATTCAAATTCTTTAGTTCATCTGAATACTTAAGAATCTGTGTCGATTAACACAGGTTTTGGTTCAGTATGAAGACACTTACGGCCCTGATGTCACTTATGACACTTGTTTAACTTTTCTTATTAACGCACATTGAGCATCTCAACTCCAGGTCCTCACGCCAACACGACTACAATTACTGTCAGGAGGCGCTCTTCACTGAGACCAAAATCTTCGCTGTGCCAAATGAATACCTCGAGTCGAGGCAGTGTTTCTAGGGATCAGCTTCAATGAGGAGTGATGATGGGGTGTGGCGTTTATTAAAGCTCAGGGGATGAGTTATAATTGCCAGCGAGGCCCGCTGCTCAGTGACGTCACCGTCTCATGAGATGAAGAGATTAAACTGTCCGGAGCAGTGTCGCTGACTCTAGCGTCAGAGTCAAGATTCAGGGGGAAGAGGGGGTATCAACGTCATTGGGACGATTTTAATGAGAAATGTACAAAGCAGAACCAGCAGTAGTATCTGCACCATGGATGACATTCGTAATATGGTTGCAGTAAGAGGGCTATTACCCTCACTAATATCATTTCCTTGAGAGATACTGGTAGTCAAATCAAGTTATACATAAGCTCATCGAAAGAAAAATTAGTCACCTGTTGTTTTTCAAGTTCTAGATATTTACTACGTTTATCAATCGATTTTCAAGGATGTGACCGAAGTTTACGTTAGGCTTCAGAGCTAGAAACGTATAGACTTGTTTCATTGTTGCTCTACAACGATGGGACGAAAGCAAGATGTCTCGGAATGGCAAACAGGGCTAATGCACTTGGTCGGGCTACGGGACATCCTGTGAAAAAACCGGGTGCTTCATGCCGCACTGTTATGTGGGTCTTTCACCAATGGAAATAATCTGTTACATGCAGCTATACAAGCAAAGTTGCGGTCTGATGAAAATTACAACCGATGGGGAGCTCCGTCACGTGTTCCGAATTTTTGGCCAGAATCGCTTGTGTCAAGGATGGAACTACTGGGAAACGTTAGCGTAGGTTTTTCTCCGGCTGTTTTTGAAAGAACTCTTCGTAGAGAACTCCATAGAAGGAGGAGGATGTGTCATGTTCTGGTGTTGTTTCAACTACACAGAAGTTCATCCTTTAGTTGAGATGTCAGTCAAATTGAACTAGTATACTACATTGAGCTGCTAGATAGCCACGTTTTGTCACTTGCACAGTATCTGAATGAAGAAAGTTATGTTGCGTTACCTATCTTTAAGAATGACAATTACCTGATGGATCGGAGTAGAATTGTCATTAATTGGCATGACAGTCATTCAGGATATCTGAGGCATTTAGGTTGGGTAGCTAAGTCCCCAGACATGAACCCAATAGAAAACTTGTGGGACCACTTAGAACGACAAGTTAGACGTCGAGAGGATCGTTCTCGTACTGTAGCTGGACTACAAGATAAGTTGATGCATGAGTGGTTTAAAATCGACCAGGTGTACATTAGGGCACTCATAGACTCAATGCCTCGCAGAATTGACGCCATTGTTCGTGCTGGTGGAGGTCCTACACCATATTAGTAGCAGGGGACTAATTTTTTGTCCAGGAAGCTTATCTGTGTAAGAAACGTCATCATTATACGATAATTCAACGTCAACTACATATGAGAATGTACCACGAGTAGAAATCAGAATCAACAACAACGCTCTAGATAATTTAGGCAATATCAACTATGATATTTAATAGAAATCATGGGCAATATCAACTACGCTCTTACTAGATATCGTTAGCAACATCATTTGCTGCATAAACTAACAATCGTTAGCAACTTCAAATTCTGCATGTTCAAATTAGCAGCGTCAGCTACTGCGTACACTAGGTATCATTAGGAACATCAGCTACTCCATGAAGTAGATATCATTAGCAACATCAACTAATGCTTATGTTAGATAGCATTAGCAGTATCAACTAATGCATATACTAGATATCATAGCAACATCAAATAATGCTTATAATAGATAGCATTAGCAACATCAACTAATGCATGTACTAGGTAGCATTAGCAATATCAATTGCGCACTATGTATCATGTGCTATATCGATTTCCTGCTGGATTGTCAGCACAACATCAATTCCTTAATTTACTTTCAGGGTATCCGTAACGGAAAAACATCGATTACATCTTGAGTATTGTATACATGTTGTCAGAAATCATTCACAAAATTCAATGAAAGCTCTCCTTGCAAAAATCGTTTTCATCATCGACGTAGTAAACATTACGAAAACCAAAAATTGTTTGTCATTCACAGTTTGAAAGACTGAATATTTGTTCTTTCATAAAGTTGTTTCCTGTTGCAAGAGACGATCAATGCAAGATGTCAGTTATCTTTAAACAAGGGCGAATATGTTCGTACAATACTTCGTGGTTGGCTGCTGTACATTTTTTTTAAGCTCTCTAAATGCTTGAAGCTCCTAATTCATTCCTAGCATTTTTCCCAATGATTTCCTAATGCCGATGAACTCTGAGAAAACTGCAGACATTTTGACTTGTGCCACATCTGAATTATATTGTGGGCGTGTTAATTTTATCAACCAAAATATAGTTCCTTATAATTATTAACATTTGCCCAAAATGGAGTCCTCGAATAAGCCATTTTAGGATTTTCGCAAAGACCTAGAGCTCTTTATTCTTTTTCACCGCGTTTAAAAGAGATAGAACAAATATTACTCACACTATTTTATCAGTTTATTCCTATTCTAATGCCATTTCATAGATTAAGTCCCCTCAAGTGATCAAACAATATGGCAGCGCAGGGCTGTTGAATGTAAGCGAGAAAAATCATCGCTCCAAAAAATAATCTACCACTCTGAAGAAGACGCTTGAAATAGGATTTGTGACAGGCAGGCAGGAAGACCATCTCGCACAAATGACTGCTCTGAAGGACGCCGTTTACTTTTCTATGCCATAGACGTCAAAATTTCCAGGGTTGCTGCTGAGTTTTAATCTCCATCGTAACGAGCGTCTACTTCACTCGAACAAGGCGTCGACAAATCCACGCGTTCGTCCGTTTAATTAACGAGCAAAATTGGGACGTCAGTCAGAAAGCCTCAGTCCTGCGTCAATGAAAGAATTTGGACGGTCGTCTCTGTCGAGGATTGTCAATCTCAAGGGCGATTGCGCGTCAAATTTTTCTGTCAAAGAGGCGGAAATTTGGATTTAGGATTCTGGAGAGCACGGCACGCGTACGAGTCTCCTCTTCTTTCCTGTGTGCTGTTTTATCTCTGCTAAACTGGGTCGCACCAGTTAATTGCGGGTGAGTGCAGTTTGACTGATTACGAATGGGACGCTCGTTGTCTATTTTACTTAAAAATTGGTGAAATCATATCATAGACCTTATCTGCACTGCATTTCCCACCTCATTTTTAAAGCGCCAAGTCTTGACTTCTGGATCTTTTCGTTTGTGTGTGTTCGTGCGTGTAGACTAACCAGGGTTAATTGTTTCAAACATATCGTTCTCTGGAATTTATTTGTTGCCTTAATGCTGACGTTTATCAAACTGTGAACTCCCGTCAGATTAAATTGAAAAACGTTACTTAATCTGATAAATACTGTTAAGTGATTATAGCCCCAAGATTGGACAGTTTGTAGTAAGAAATATTTTCTCCAATCCCGAAGGTAGTGCCCTATTTTGTTACAGCAGAATTTACAACACACTCGATCTAAACTTCTTGAAGATACCTGTTAAGGAAATTGAAATTGACAACATGGACATATTCTAATTTAGTAATACTTACGTTAAGGATATTATTAAAAATATTCAAAAATACATTTGAAGTCGAAATTGCCAAAACAAAATAAAAATACAGCTCTAAGCACTTACTGAACTTCATTTTGGAAATACTTGATCAGCAGAAGCATTTCAGGTCAAGTATGAGTTAAAGTTTTCAGTCAGCCTTCAAAATAGAGATAGGCAACAAATCTTAGAGGGGAATCCGCAAGAGCCGTAGAGGCCAATTTTCTGTAGATGGCATGGGTCGAAAATACCGTGCCCTGCATGAATCACAAAATTATTACATGC
>VOMN01060768.1:0-82980 GCA_014899125.1 Orchestia grillus
AGCTCAAAAATTGGACAGAACTTCTGTTACAACCTGATATTTATTAAAAACAGTAATGATTTATACAATGTATCTGTTTACAATATAACAAAGGCCTACTTTGTATAAATTCATAGAGTATAAAATTTCTACACAGTGTAAAGGTCAGAAATATTTCACTTGGAAAATTTCACATTATAGGAAAATCTTGTCGATGAAAGAAATAATTTGTTGGAAAACTTTACTTTTCCAAATTTTTCAGCAGCAGTTCAAACAAGTTCAAATTTTTCAGTCGCGAGCATGATGCGAAATTTTTGTGATTATTGCTGTAAAATTTTCGACACAAACCGGCACCTATTTTATCGTCGATTTTTCAAAAGCATGCTCCAAAAATCTAAAAATTGAAATCCTGCGTTTAGTCGGTTACACTTTCACGAGGTACTGCGTACAGTAAATCAGTAAACCTTTTATCGATCACTTTGAAGCAAAGTGGGTACGAACGATAGCAGTCCCGAAAGCCTACCTATGCAAAGGCGGGGTAGCCTAACAACCCCCCTAGGGACATTAGTTCCCATTGCATACCATAGGCAAACTTAACTAACCTAACACTATGGCTTATTCGACACCCTTTGAGGAGGTCCCAGACCGCACATCTTCTGCAATCGATCTTGACATCTTCCTCAACCACGTATGATAGTCCTCATTCTTGAAAAATCCTGTTCGTCGTTTTAGCAAACCAAATGAGTTCGTGCAATGCCTCCATCCTCAAGTAATGTGAACTTTTTCCATTACTATGCTACTTTAACTTTGAAATAGCTGTGCAGGCATTGAAGTTGAGGCCATTTCACCGAAATTTTTACTTTTTTAAATCTTGTTGCAATATGTGCATATTTCAAATCTGCATAATAATATGGTTCGCTAACCATAAGTTACGGACTATTTCATATCTGCCCCACTTAATTAACAATTATGTGTTTTATTACTTTGAAATATGAACGTAGATGATTCCCATTACCTAAATTCATCACTTCACTTTCTCATAAGTTACTATCTTCTCGCGATACTTGCCTCCTCAACACACCATTCACGCCGTTTCTTTCTCTCTCCCTAAAATGGGCGAGAATATTCATAAACTGCATCTTCGCATTTTACTCAATCAGTAATACCACTGCTTTCACCACTTCTCAGTTGCTCATTGAAGTCCAACTTCAATTTTCATGGCATTATCTATAACCCGACTAAGTCAGAGCACACAGACTCATGCCCAACACACAGAAAAGATCACATACTGTAAAAAAATACGAGGAAACTTTTCGGAATATAATGTTGATAGATTAAGAATTAATAAAATGAAACTAGAATGAGACGAAAATAATAAAGAGTTAACGCCGATTATAATCCATCGATTACTCGTTTTATATAAGAGAGGCCAAGAAATATAAACGATGCTTACAAGCATATAATGTTCCAAGGTAAACTTCATCCAAAATAAGCTAATACTGAAATCAATGGTGGTGAACAAGAAAGGTGTGTAACAAAGAGAGCAGGGGATTCAAAAGGATCACTGTAGAAATTTTAAATAAAATAATTACTATAGATTTCAATTTTCGTTCAGGTGAAAGCACATACATTGAAGTAAATAAATTGATAGTGAAAAATTTTTTTCAAGTAGAACTGCAAGCACTGGCGTATCTGCATGATGTACACCTCAAGGCAAGAGCAATTAAACTCGGTGAATGTACAAAAATTTCGACTGATTTCCATTTCTTGGCATTCGAAATCAGTTTTTAAGTAACAAGATTGAAATAGAACGTGAACTCACATTTCGTCTTCTTGAAGTTCCCCCGAGGAATTGTCACGAACCAGATCTTGGTGTAAGAGAGAGTCTTCTCGACTACTGTCGCGTCCACGTAGACTTGATCAAGGGGAAGCACTGGGCGGCCAACCAGGGAGAAGTCTCGGCCTCCCATGAGCAGCACCTGAGTACACAACTCCTGTTAAAGGGCACCCTACATTCATGCATTAGGTCCCCGCAATACATGCATGAAAACAAGTTACGATCGGTAAAGTCAACCTTAGAACTGAAGAGGGGGAAAATAGCAGTACAAGGAAAGCAGAAGTTCAGGAGGCAGAAGAAAGTAAACCGAAAGAAAGAGTTTTACCGATAAATTTACTTCTTTGGGCTTAGTGGGTGAGCTTCGGCAACTAAATTCATATTTTGATTAACACGTTTTCTACGACAATGTCATCTGGACGTAGGTAAAATGACCCATTAGTGGGTTCCTTCAGAAAAACTTTCTAAATGTAGCGATAAGGTTACTCGCCCCTTTATGTATACATCGTTATTTCAGTACACAGGGTGTTCCAAAACTAATGGTACGAAGTTTCACAGTAGATATGAAAACCCAAAAGAATAATTTTTCAGGAATCATAGAAATCGAAACAATCGTTTTCAAGATACCGAACCTAAAAGTTGAGTAAGGTCTATTCAACTATGATAGGGACAGTTCCTAGAGTCGTAACTGATGGAAGCTCATGTGATTACATGAACTTTTTAACTGAATTGGAATTACAGTAAGAGTTGAAAATGACCGCTCAGTCAATGTAGGTCTGGTTCCAACACGGAAGCGACTCCCGAACACGATAAAACACTCGTGGATCATCCGTAATGTTTTGTAACGTCAACTATCCTTCCAACAAAATGCATTTTTATTTCTATTGGGGCTTCAAAATTGAACTTTCCATGTAGCCGTAGAGGTAAAAGTTCAAAGGTATCATCTGGAAACCTCGCTGGCCATGGTACTAATCGAAAGCGCTCTATCCATGCATTAGAAAAATAGAAAAATTACGGTCTAGACATTTTCGCACATTCCTTGAGTGATGCGCTGAAACAACCACCTTCACGTTTCGACATCTCGAATACGATGAAATTTTCACTTATTATTCAAGTAGTTGTTTAGGTTTTCACATCATCTGTCGAAGTCTATACCATTAGTCCTCAAACCATATATGGGCACCAAATGGTCGGTGTAGAGCTATCATTTGGTTGAGTTTGTGTCTGCGTTTTGGCTTTACGGACGAGCAAGGCGGGTTTCGACTCGACAGCGAGCAACACTGGGAGCTAGCAATTGTCAGGGGGATTACGAGTTTTCTACATTACACGATAACCTCCGGCATGACTTGAATATCCAGGAGATTTAGTAAGTAGTTAGGTTAGAGTTTCAGTGAACTATGACAGCGACAGAAATTATATCTGACAGAAACTCGATACTAAATGAAAACAGGATATTATCCAAAAACATGGACTAAAAGTTGTGTGCCTCTAAAATTTTTTTTAAAATCAGTACATTTTTACGTCTTTAACTTAAATCTAGACAGAGAATAGTTTTTTCGGTGTCAAGATACGTCGTATGCAAGAAAGCATTTGATTATAATTATGCTTTCGTTGGTTTTGAACATGAATTTGCGCTTGTCTTTTGGTATAAAGCTTTTATCAGCCTGAAGAATCATCCTTTATCATTATTCAGCAGTAAGATTTGTGCGGGCATTCTTGTGCACTAACAGCCCTTGTAACTCCTGTTCACATTTGACGGGACAAGGCAATGATCACTTCCCTGTCCAGAACTGCAGCAGTTGTTAGCTTAGATCTTTTAATATAAACGGGCGACGCAATGGAGCCCGCAGTTCCGTGTTAAGTTCGTAACATAAATTATGGATGGAACCATTCCACGTGATTAAATTATTCCTAATATTTGATGAATCACTTTAAAACGACATGTGCGAACTATGGACCGACCGGGATCCCGGTCCCGATCCCGGCAAATCCCGGCCCTTTTTATTGGTTATTATCCCGGTCCCGGTCCCCGTAATTTTCAAGAAAAAACCGGGATTATTAACCGGGACTATTTNTAAATGGTTGTCTACGGAGTCTGGTTGCTGAGAAGCACAGTTTGGATTCTTGCCTGCCAAAGGCTATAATTGTATACAACAATACCTGCCATTCTAAGCTAAAAATGGCTCCTTCTGAATTCCTCTTGACCACGTCACATCAATTGAATTCTGACTTCCTTTTTCTGCCAGGGTTAAGAGATAACTGGAAGGCAAAATATTATTTTTCCCAGATTGTAAGCATCTGTTTTAGCTTCTATTATAGTCCACAAGTCTTAATTTAGGATTTTTTTGTGAATTGTGAAATACTTTATAAGGGAGTAGTAATAATAAGAATTACATAATATGAAACAAACTTTATTCCTTTTATCAATTTACCCATTAAACAGGGTTTTAACTACTTTCTACACATCAACTCAACTAGGACAACAAAAAGCTATAAAATAATACCTATATAAAATCCTTTTNACAAGTCTTAATTTATGATTTTTTTTTGTGAATTGTGAAATACTTTCTAAGGGAGTAGTTATAATAAAAATTACATAATATGAAACAAACTATATTCCTTTTATCAATTTATCCATCAAACAGGGTTTCAACTACTTTCTACACATCAACTCAACTGGAACAAAAAGCTATAAAATAATACCTATATAAAGTCCTTTTATCCTATATAAAATCCCTGTTAAGGACAGCTAAGTAATTCAAAGATCGCGTAGGCAATAACAGCAGCATGCACAAGCTTACTAGGTTCATCNTAACATTTTGATAAAAATAGTCCCGGTTAATAATCCCGTTTTTTTCTTGGAAATTACCGGGACCGGGATAATAACTAATAAAAAAGGCCGGGATTTGCCGGGACCAGGATCCCGGTCGGTCCATATCACCCATTTCGGCTGTTCAATCAGCAAAACTGACAGACGACAGATGCTCCGGTAGCTCCTTGAGAAATGCATTGCCTCACACCTTGGCAGGAAACCGAAAGCAATAAGATCAAAAACGACCTTAACAGAGGAAGTTTTCAACGTTACCCGAAACTGGAAGATGAAGCAGCTAGAGAAAGTGAAAAGCTTGAAAGCTATAGAGTAGAAGAAAATTTCAAGTACTACATCCAAAAAAGTCTCATTTATACATATGAATATGACATGACCAACTCGAACGGTACAAAAAAGCTTACACAATGTCTGTGGAGTTTAGGATATTGTCCAAGCTTATTGGATTGCACCCAAGAACCTACACGCAAAAACCATACCACTGACCTTCCGCCAATTGGCCAGGGGCAAATCCTGACAAATTATCTCAGATGTTATTTTTTTCTCATGATTAGTTAAATTAATGAGATTGTTTTTCATAATCAATCGATCAGATGCGTTTTTTGTGAACAATTACTTGCCTAGCTTGGACACATTGCTTTTTAAGATAAAGCTATTTAATATTAATTCCGGTCCTGGTTCAATCCTGGTCCCGGTTAAAAACCTCATCCCAGTCGATCAATATTTACTTGTCAAGTGAGCTGCTTGAGAGCGCATGCTATGCAGTGTAATACATCATCAATTACGAGTTAGGTGTGATAGAGTGAGGTGCAGTGGTTAGTTGTTAAGTAAAACTTTCACAGATTCATGGAATCATTTTTCAAAAATCATTATGCTAGAGAACATTTATTTGGGCTAAATTTTCACCTCGTAATAATGTCTGCTGCTCCTAAATTTATAAACTGTCAACTATGCTTACCAATGCCAACAAACAATGTCTGGTTCCCTGATTAAAATTAAGTACAGCAGATTAACTGCAATAGTCAGCACTGCAGAGTTAAGGAGTTTAAAATTCCAGGGCTTTGCTCTGGTTTGTAGTATCATTGGGAATTCAATTCTAACTTAGATTTTATTTCCCAAGATTTCTTGGACTCAATGTAGACTGCTTGATATGACGAGCATTATGTCACCCTGTTAACTATGACAGAATAGCTAGATAAAATTTCTTCACTAAAAAATTGTTTGTTGTTCAATGGAGTTCTGCTATTGGTTCAATATGTCTAAATGCTGAAAAATGGTCCAATTCCAAAGTGACTTGCAAAGAGATGGTAATTTGAAATTTATAATATCAATTATACATTTTAATACAATATGAATGAAACTACGAGTTAACCTTCCATCAATGCACTTGGAAAAGGAAGAAGTAGTTCATTAATGCTGATTGTACATTGATGCCAGGACGTTTTCTCAGACATATATAAAAAATGCAGCACTTCATAAAATCTTTGGAAATGTTTGTTGCTGTGTATATGATAAACAACATTGTGAAAAATTTAAATAGGTTACAAATGTGTAAGAATATGAATATTAGATGCAGAACATCATGAATCATAAACATGGGTAAAAAATGCTGGGACTATTGGTGGGCTGAGATGCGGGTTTTGAACATTAACCTTTGGTAAATAAACCGAGCTTTAACTGCTTCCCTTGCTTGCGTTGTTCACAAATTACCATTTTTTTTGAAAGCATGCAAGTGCTTATAACATTTTTAAATTTCATGGCTGTATGTTGTATCAGCACAGCTAATGTTGAGATTTTCTTGTAGCAGACACTGGTCTTGTTACCTCTTCCTTCTCTTCTTCACTGAAGGCACTCATTTCCTGTGTTTTTGCATGCTTCTCCTGCTGTTGCAAGATATGTATATATATATATGTATTTATCTCAGTGCTTTGTTTGTTTTTGAAATCGGCTGAACCAAGGTTTTTGGAAAAATCTGTATAAATCTGTATATGAAGAGCAATATTTTAAAGGTTTTGCCTGATTCATTTCAGATTTTTAGTTTTTCAGGTTTTTCTATTGCATTATATATACCTTAGTTTTGTGCTGTTGCGATCTAATTTGGAAAGCTCGTACTATGAACATTCAAGGGGAGCTACTACAGCAATATGCTACCTTTAATTTTATTGAGCATTTATGAAAAGAAAATTTCAGTATTAGTGCTAAAATTTGTTTCAGGACCTCAAAGAACTTTTAAAAATCTCAATGAAGCCATTAAAAATGAGACAATGCATACCATTCCATAATAGTGAATGAATTAGTTTGTTCTTTTTTTTACTCTGTGTACGGATAAATGTTTTGTTGAACTATTTGTAATTGAGTGTTGATTCATTACTTGTTGTTGTGGAAACCCTTGACAGTAAGGTCTGGCTTAAATAATTCCTTATAGCAGTAGAGGGAGATCTCTATACTGTCAGTAAATTATACAATACCTGGTGCTACTTGATGGGAAATGTGTGAAGCATGCATCTGGTTTGTCTTTTACAGAGCAGAAACATAGGCTTCAACAGACGCATTCAATCAAAAAGAATGGAAAAAGATAGATGCTAACCAGGTGTGCTAATTTCCTTCCTCCATTGCACCTGTAGGATTAAGATACAGTACAAGCCAACTTCAGTGTTGACCATAGTCTGTTATAAAAGGCTGTTCAGACACTGATTTGTTCAGACTGTGGGTTTATTTTTCCCATAACAAATAATGTAAATGGTTTTTATTTGTTTGAAGATGCTAGTAGAATCTCCTACTAATGCCTGCTTATTTATGTATATAACCATAGTTTTTCTACTTCTAATAGACAAAATTGATCCTTCAGCAACATTACCAGCTTTAACAGCCTTTCTGTATTTTAAAATTTTACTTATTGTTAATTTTGCCATGCCATATTCTTTAAAAAGGTCAGTAAGATGGATATAGGTTCATATTTTACTAACAATTCGTTTTTTTTACTCAATTCTGTGCACAACTGCATTTCTCTCATTTGATTTCTTTAAAGGTATCAATGCAAAAACTTAAAAAACTGGGTACATAAAAGTTTGTAGAGCACAATAAACGTGTCCACACACACATTATAGTAAACTAGAGTGTGCATCTTTTTAACCATGCTCAGCATCCCTCTCAGGTTTTTTTTTTGGCATAATTGGTTGCCTTAAACTTTTTTTTGCACTCAGCATCCCTAGATTCTTGCATTCAAACATTTAATTTTGTTGAACTCAGAGATGAAGGTTTTTCAAAATTTTTGGTAGAGGTGTAAAATGTTCATACACCGAGGTTGGCCTGTATTCGGAGAAAATATTGTTCATTAGATTATGAAGAAATTTATTTTTAGATTCATTCTAATTCACTCCAGATTATACTTATCTAAAATTCAAAGAATAAGTTGTTTCAATTGTTCATCAAATGAAAATTATTTCTTCCCTGCCACTATACCCTGGATTGCAGTTTGCTTCTTCAAATATGAATTTTATTGTCATATGTGAACCATCTATGTATGGCTTATTTGATGCATCATTATTAGACTACAGAAATGCTATAAGGCACTCAAGCATCATGTAACTGTTGTCACACTCTAGACACTTGAGGGATTGTAGTGGAAATGTTGAGTCTTGGCACAGCTGGTGGTTAGGTTACAAATTCTACTCATGGTGACATTTCAAAATGTATTCATAATTAACTTCATCATGTAATTTGTTGCCAATGTGGCATTCTTTATTAATTAGAAAATTTTCAATAAATGAGCCTGTTATTCCCCATAAATTTCTGTGAACAGTTAATTGCAAGTCTCGAAGTCTCCAGTGAGCAACCAGCCTTTCTTCCCCTCATTAGACACAAAAATGTGAGCCCCTTATTTGGGCTCAATTGCTAAAATTATATCGTGGTAAACTTCAGTTATCAATGAGCCTGAGCTCAGAATGTTCAAATTAAATTGTTTTAGACACTCTTATCTATTTGAATCTACAAAGCTGACTAATACAGTACTCTTGAGTGATTTCATAAATGTATATGTGTCTGCTTTTATAGTTGTAAATAAGTGTTAGGTTAATAGCTAGTTTTGAATGAATAAGATCTCAGCAAGACATTTATTATTTCAAAATAATAGTTAGGGGTAATGAAGACAAATATTTTATAGCCCATGCTTTTTGGCTAGATTTTCTCTAACCCTCTTCAGATGATGAATATTCTGAAAAAAATGTATGCTATCAGATTGTATATAGAATACAAAATTGAATTTTTTCCCAACTACATAATTATAAAGAGTGGTCAATAATCAGAGGCTCTTGAAGGCTTGGACTAAAAAATAATTGCTTTGATTACTCTGAACTATGATTTAGAAAAAATGAATAAAATGAAAAATATGAGCACTTCACACAAAGTATTCATCTGTTTTGTATGAGATAAAAGTATTGAAAAAAGAAAGGGGTAACATACCTTGTCATGGATGTCAAGTCCCTATTCATAAAATTCTCATCAGTTCAAATACGAGGAAACTATCAATGTTTGCTGTTCCATTTGGCTGCCATCTGTGAATGGAATCAAAGCAGCACTTACAAACATATAGTATTAGCTACTGAAAAAGTATAAAGTCAATTTTAGTAAATTTCTTGTCAAATATAAGTATAATTAATATGTATACCCTACATGCGAAAATTTTAAACTTTTCACTTATGTGTCTTGTAAATATTGAGTTTGAAACTAAATAAGAGCATTTTACATTCATCAAAAATTGAAGAATTGGTTAGAAATTTCTTAATAAAGTAGGTTACTTTAGCAAAAGTTCTTCAATCTTTAGTGAACATTGCTTTATTAATGGCAGCTGCATTGCATCTTAGGCCAAATGACGTAATGAATTTTGTGTATCCTTCTCATTTATCCTTCATAAACTCCCACAAGTTTTTTATTGTATTTAGCTCAAGGGTCTGAGCTGGTTATTTCATGAGTTATGCTTTCCTCTTCTATAAAAGCAGTCATCTTTTTGCTTTGTGGGGAGGATTATTATTGTGTGTGAAAAAAGATGTAATAGGAGGAAGGTGTTAGTTAGGAATATCATGTTGCCAAAGAAGCTGTTCATAAACTTCAGCATCGATTTTAGCCAGCAAACATTGAGACACATTCAGAAGGCACAGTTTGGTAGAGGAACCTGACAATGTATTCCTTCATTAATTACCCTGATGTTCCTTGATGTGTTGTTCCCTGTCTCTTGACTGAATTCATGAGAAATTGGTGCAGCTATCTCAAAATGATCATTTGGGGTCATTCTAACAATCTTCTGATCTTCCTCAAGTTTTTGGAGATCTATCAGTTTTTACTTTTGCATCAAGTATTTTGTGTGTTAAATCTACTTATCACCCATGCACAACAGCAACACTTTTTGACCTATAAACAATACCATCAACTTCACAAATTGGCTTTTTCTCTATGATTAGCCAAAATTAGTTCTTCATCTTGAAGAGAGAGAGAGTTTTATGTGTTGATAGAGCCATTATAATTGATATTATATTGTCCTGCAATACAGTATAATGTCATTAGCATCAAACCTATCAATTCATTCTCTTAAAAGAATTTATTATGGGAAAATAGTTCTATTTTCAATGCATATTGCTCCTATTTTGTGTTAAATTGAATTGTTAAAGAACATTCTGTATGTAAACCCCCAAGGTTTTGTGTGTAGTTGATATGTATTACCTATATGTATACTGGGCCAATATTCCCCCAAAATGATTGGATTGTGTACTTCTTGAGGAATAATGTTTTTTAAGTGTCATTTTGTTTCCATTTCTTATATTATAGTAGATAACTTACATACTATTCCTAGAAAAGTTACAGTTTTCATTCATTAAGTTGTTAGTAATAGTAAGCTATCAGAAATTTCTGGACATTGCACATGGAAGAGACAAACACATAATATAGGTATGTGGTACTCCTAGGGGAATAGAATACTAAATTTGCTGATAGAATTGGAATACCTGTGCCAAATGTTAAGCCATTAGTACATCTACAAACATTTATGCTGGCTATTGTTACTGTTATGACTTGTTGCATACTAGATAATGCAGTCAGGTCAATTGAAATGAGTGATGATGGATTAAGTGTTGGAAATACTAATGTAGGATATCTTTTTTAATTTAATAAAAAGTTATTGTATTTTCCACCAGATAAGATATAGGCATTAGGGGCTCTGTGACTGTTTCTGCTACTTTTTCTTTATTTCTGGTTCAGAATACTCCATGGTAGTTACTGCAGCTACTTCGTACACTATGAAAACTAACAAAAAATCATTCAGCAAAATGTGATCAGTCTAATGCTTGAAATAGGGTTTCATGATAATTCCCATCTTAAGTGCCTGTAAATAAAATATGTATTTCAGATGTTGGAATGCTGTGTATTTGTTTCTCCTATTTGCTATCAATGTGTTTGTTTGCATTTCTGTTCATCATTTTAATGTTGATGGGTATATTTTGATATAATTTATAAGCCTACGTATTCCTTGAATTAAAATGTTTTAACATTTTTCAGGTTTACAGACTGAATGGTATCATTGCAGGTTTAAAACTTGCAAATTCTCTCAGTCTTTAAGTTTTTTTTAATTTGAAATAGTTACATGGCCCCTGGAATACAACTGTAGACACCATCTGTAAATAAGAGGTGTGTTGAAAATATCAAATAGTCTTTCAGAATGCCATGGAAGATGTTTGGCATGTTGTGTAATGTTGCTTTGCTAATAGGAGTCTACAAATTGATTTGTACATCTGTGAATTCAATTTTTTTGCTATTAGTTTGAGGAAATAAGGGTGCAGATCTTCCATTTGAGGACCATTCACATAAATATGTGGTTGTGAAATGCATTATGAAGTAATACTAAATTGATGGTATTTGTGTTATAAATTTTTGAAAAATCAGTAACTATATTTCATTATAAGGTAACCCTAACTTGATGCTACTTTTTCATAATTTTTGTTTAATAAATATGTGAAAAGTCTGTAATAATCTATCTAGATTTTATTATGAAGTCCTGATTTGATTTAGGAATCTATCACAGGACATATAATTCATAATTGGGTTGGGTTAGTTGTGTTTGTCTATTGTATGCTATGAGGACTAGCATCCCTAGGGACACTTAGGTTACCTCAGCTGTAGATAGATAGATTTTGGGACTTTTATATTTTTTTCTGCACTTTGCTTCTTTGGATATTCACACCTTCACTGTTTATTCTTTGGATTTTCTTCCTCTTCGTTCTTAACTTGCAATTTCTTGAATCAAGGAATCCTGTGTGGGAATGCACTTGTACATATATTACCTTTTCTGAGTCCATACTAAATAGTTATTTTTTTTCACTCACTCTCGATCACATTTCATTTAGATAGGAACATTTAAACCTTGACTGTAATAATGATTTAATATAGGAAATATGTCAAAATTTTCAAGAAAAACTATATATGTAGTAAACTTCATGATATAGAAATGTGATTAATTAAGTAATATTTTTACCTTTCTCATTTTTGAAGGTGCCGAACAGAAGCCGATTGTGAGCACAGCAAGAGGCTCCAGCCTAGACAACATGCCCAACACGTCAACCTCGGAAGACCGATGGTATTTCCAAAAAAGAGAAATAGAACAGTCGCCAAGCCGCAAATGCGGCATGGACTCAGAAAAAGAAATGTTCTATCGCCAACAGGCTGCTACTTTGATCCAGGAGATGGGACAAAGACTTCAAGTGTGAGTTTTGTTGGCTCAAGTTTGCCTGAGTGTTCTTGTACTTTTTGTGTTACTTTTGTTTAAAGCCTTGTTCTTATGAAAATTTATCCTAAATGCATTACCATTTATTGTCAAGTGATTTTTGTCAAGTCAGTGTTAAAAATTAGTACATGTAGGTATCAAGTTGTAACAGAGGTTCTGTCCATTTTTTTTAGTTTGAAATAAAGTGAAAATCCTGTCAAAAATATATTTATTTAGTGTTCAATATAGTCACCATTTTTATCAATTACATCTTCCCATCAGCTTTCTGATTCCTTCTTAATAGAATTTAGCCAGTTTGGACTAAAAAAAAAATTAGCTTTGTTTCGACCTCTTCTCTTGAAGTAAGCCTTTGTTCCATTAAATGATTCTGTAAGCTCCTGAAAAAATCAAATCGGTTGCAGCAAGATTGGGAAAATATGGTGGGTGATGCTTGACTTCCCAGACAAATTCTTCAATGAGATTTTTGGTTGCTCTTGNTATTGTTTGATTGTCACCCATTAGTTCATAATAAACAATTCCCTTCCCTTTTATTTATTCATTTGGAATACCTCAATGTTTTTGATGTAATCTTAAACTTATATTTTGCTAAGATGAGCATTTTAAATACTTCGTTTACCTCGTCTTGTTGGAGAGTGCTTTATTTTTAATTAAAAACTCAAAATGCTTCTAAAAATGATAATCTTTAGCAGCGATATCTGATGAAAATGAGAAGTGCGACAAAACTTCAAAACTTAAGGTATGCAATTTTTGGACTAGTATGCGTCCCTGTGCAGCAAAATTGGACCATCTTTACGTAGATGTTGAGAATTCATTTTTATTTTTGTGTAAACGCATAATACTTTCAAAATGCGAGGTTATTGTAATGGCTTTCCCAGGAGGAAAAATAAAAATAGCCAATCTTGAAGGACTGCAACCATCCACTTTTTGTTCTGCAGAGGAGGTTTAGGGTAGTGTTTGTGTGGTTCGCTTACATCCAACCATTAGTCTACTCTCGAACTGTTGTCAAAAAGTGTTCATTTCTCATCACATGACAAGATTCAGTCCAATAATGTACCTCTTTCTCCCTCACGAAAATAATAGGAAGAACCTTCATTAATTCAAACACGTTTTACCGTTGGGTTTTAAATGCCTTACAACGACTGGTGTGGTGAGGGATGTGAGGAATGTGTGGTTTAAACTTCCTTTTCCAAGGGAAGTTATCCGCAGTCACGTGAAAAGCCTCACCTGAGCTGAGGCTCGAACCCTGGTCCTTTCGGCTGTGAGGCCATCACGCTAACCACTACACCATGGAGCCCACTTTTTCTTTCAGGGAAGAGTGAGAGAAACTCGAAGCGACGGTTTTCTGTCTCATTCGGATCACGTAGAACAAATACGTTCGGTTTTGTTTTCAGAGGCTATTAAAAGAACTAAAAGTGATTGTATGTAATATTTTGAGTTCTGAAGAAAATTTTGGGACTTACGTTCTCGGATTTTTGTCAGCCAAAGTTTCCAATTTGTTGTTTATATAAATAAACAACATTTGTTGTTTGTAGCTCTCCTCGTGGTTTTTATTTTTTCAAAATTTTAATTTCCTGAACATATCTTGTGAAAACATCTTGGCATTGATCTGATTTCAACAGTAGCATCACTAAACGCCGCATCGATGTTGCGAAATATTTAAGGAGAATTACACTGTTTGTACGTGTGCAGAAAAATTACTCGACTAGAGTTTCATTAATTTACTCATGAAGCTCATGAGTAACAATATCACTTGAAAAATTATCCAGCAAAATGATTTTAGAAATAAACGGGCTTTCGTTTAGTACGGGGATCGCCTACTTCAACTGACAGAATCAACAGCGAACCCTAAATATGCTTCAACTAAGTTTGACAACCTGATACTAATCTCACTTTTTGATTTAATTTTCGAAGCATGAACTACTGGACTGTCCACGAACTGATAAGTTCTTGCATTAGCTCTGTCCACATTGTATGATGTTCGGACAAAAAAACAATTATATTATTGCAGGGCATAAACCTTCACACGGAGGAGCTGCTGCGAGACCCCAGCCAGATGGACCTGGCTCTGAAGCACAACCTGGTCGTCTTCTGCTGGGGTGAGCACAACAACGACCGCAGCACCATCGCCTACCTCAAACGCCTGGGCATGCATGGGATCATCTATGACAAGTGGGTGGTCATAGCTTCTGACATACTTCTTCGTTGGATTTAAGTGAATTATGCATTAAAAAAATTATTAGTTCAGTTGGAGAGTCGTAATATACGAAGCCTGAATTTACGATAGCTCTAATTCACCAGAGTTTGGGGAGGCTGCAGATAGTAATTCACGAGTTCCCCTCAGGAGGCATAAGGTAGGCCATAGGCAATAGGGTTAGGCTAGTTAGCTTTGTCTATCGTAGTGGCCGAAGCCAACTCTCGGACATCAATCCTATCGTACATATTTGGGGGACACTGAAGAAGAAAGTTGTTCAGAAAAATCTGGAGACTCTTAGGAACCAATAAAAGAATGCATTGAAGAATGGGCTCCTATACCACCACAAGCTTACAAACGCTTAATTTCACCATATGGAAACTATCTCTGAGCAGTAATTGCCAACATAGGTTTCGCAACGAAATATTAAACGCTGGAAACTGTTTTGGTTGAATGCTATTGTTCTGCGCAATATGTATTTCCTATGTGCACATGTAAAAATAAAGAATATACTTGTAAAATGTGTTTATACTTGTTGAAGGAAAAGAATCTTGCTTAATATTTTCACTCTACATTATGAAGCATACAGGGTGAGCCACCAAAGTGTCCAGATCTTCAAATACTTGTTGCTCATTAAGTACTGATCGTTGAGACCTCGAATTGGTCGCATTTTAAACATTAATTTGCTTACTTATATCGGTTAAAAAGGTTTTGGTTTACGGGAATAATTTAGATACAGTTACATAAAGTTTGTGTTGTTTCGTCCATAGTGCGAGATAACTCATATTGTTTAATTTAAATTCTAAACAAACTTATTTAACTATACATCTCTGTTGAATTTCTGGTTCAAGATAGAGAATGGATGCGAGCAGGCAGAGCTCTATGTCACAGAATGAATGGTGTACGGAACCGTTCAAACGAAGTACTGGGAGAGCGTGTCGTTGGATTGGGCATAAGGTGAAATGGCCACCACGCAGTCACGATCTGACTCCATGCGATTTTTTTCTGTTGGGTAATTTTAAAAATGAATTTTACGCAAAACTTCCAATAGACCGGCAATATTTTCACGACTTTCACCAGAAATGTAATCGTACTTAGAAGGAACCCAGACATATTTCAAAAATCAGTGCGGGAAATGGGAGTCCGATGTCAATAATGGTCTGAAAACAACGGTTGCCCTTAGTTGGAATAGAAACATGAATATGGGATGAAATGGAAATTTTTGCCATTAATATTATTAAATATTTTACTTTGAAAATTCCTGATATTTATTTTATTCCTGTTTTAATACTCAATGTAATTTTAGTAATTAAAATTGGTGCCGATACTTTTAACTGTCCACACGCACAATTGACAAAAAACCTTATTTTTTGTGCAACTGTACCTAAACTATTCCTGTAAATTAAGATGTTTACCTGCTATGAGAAGGCAAACTAATGTTCAAGATAAAACTACGCCGAGCCTTCTGCGACAACTGACTGAGTAATGAGTATTTAAATATTATGACACTTTTTTGTGGCTCACACTGTATATTCTGTGTGAGTTCGACGAATGTCGGCTAGCTAAATGTTTTATGAAAAATATAATCTCATGTGTGCATATACCTACTTCTGCCCCCCCGCCACTCGATCGACTCGTTGCTAAGCTTTGCATGGCTGTTGTTGAAACTTGTAACGCTCTTTGCAGAATAAGGTAAAATAATTAATAAAATTTGAAATCTGCGTTCCACAATATTCAAATTACACTCAGGAAATTACGTGTGTAATGATAGCGACCAACTGTATGGAAAACCTCTATTATTTCTATTATTTCAGGACTGAAATCACTTTCGTAGCACAGTGTAACAGCATCGTTTGAATTGGCCTTCATTCATGTGCATGGAAAATGTCCTGAGTACCATTCACTGGAGCCATTAATGATGCATCTTCTCAGGCGGCATAGGCCATAGGCAATAGGGTTAGGTTAGTTAGGTTTGTCAATCCTGTGCTATGGGGACTAGCTTCTTCAGGGAGACATTGTTGGGTTACCCATGCTTTAGCTAGGCCGTCGGAAATTCTGTCTTTCGTGTCCACTTTGCTTCTTTCCATTTCGTACCTTCTTCACTGAGGATTCTTTCTTTTTTCTTCCTCTTCCTTCTTACCTTGTTGTTTCTATGTGCAGGGGATCTTATGTGGGAACACACCTTGTCAATTGATTTCCGGTTCTTCTTAAGTCAATACTAAATGATCTCTTCTCTTTCGGTGCGAGATAGTCCGAGTTACTAAAGCGCTTCTAACCTTGCTACTTCGACTACTACTACTACTGCTATGTGTAATAAATATACAATATTTCAGTAAATATAATTTAATTCCTAGCAGTTTTTATGTTATTAATAAGCTCGTATTCATTTTATGGTGTAATCTAATCAGTGTTACATGCTGAATTTTATTGCATTTCTTTTAGCCAGTAGCCTTGTGTATTTTCATTGTTTATCATTTTGATCACCTGCTGTTGGTGCTACTGGAGAACATGTTTTTAATGGTTTGATCTTATCACTATTGATAGGCGGTAGTTTACAGTGCCAGTCCACTATTAAGTGATATAAATTTAGCGCATGCCTGACAGTGTCCGGCCACTACTAACGATGTGTTTGCCGGAATTGCCAGACGGGAAATATTACCAGGTTGAACCCTTCACGCATTGCTGGTGTGAAAGGGGTAACTTTAATTTGGTTGAAGTATTAATGAAATATTAAGTGTACCCGCATATTCATTATTATCTACCATTTACATTTATGTAAATAACTGTTCATTGGGCACACTGGTTTGCCCAAAGGTCCACAATGCTGTAACACGGCCTTGCTCGGCACAAACGGTATTAGAAGTTGCAAAACTGATTCCAGTATCGTAGACACACTTTTGAGTGGAAATTTTCGGAACATGATACGCTAACGATGTTGTTGCATCTGGTTTGAGTATAGTCTTAGCATAACCATGTCGCATTGTTCATTGCAGAATTATTATTCTCATGTTGAGTTAGATCAGAGAAGTACATTCTAAATGTCTTTCGAATATTGCTTCATCTGCATCAATTATTTATAAATATCCTTCTAACTATTTCCTCTTTTCCTCTGTATAATGGTTTACTAATCGGTATCCTTTACGTCTTTCATGTCGTGTATGGATAGAAAAACATTGCGGCTACTCGAGTAAACTATTCCTTCCTTTTCATCTTCAGAATTGACGTCTACAACAACAAGGAAGAAAAAAAGAGCATCTTTCTTTGCGAGGAACGCAACGGCATTGGCAACCATAGCTCGCTCACCGAAAATGAGCCTTGCCCAAATAAGTCATCACTCGTATCCAGGTCTCAGGAATCTTCTGTGCCTGGTCCTAGTTGTGGTAATAGTGCCTCTGAGTCTGCTGCAGTCGCAGGGAAAATTTGAAGGAAATTCAGTTTTCAAGAGATCGAGTGTATTTTGGCACTGCCGTATTTAATGGGACGGTCTCCGGTCGTGAGCTCACCTTCAGTATTTAAATTTGCTCTTTCAACTGAACTTATACTGCCTGATGAAATGGAATTAGATGTAAGGGATGTACTTTTACTCGTCAGCAATGCTGACAAGGCAGGTGGTTTAGTTAGGTTATAGTACCTAAGAGTATCATTTGCCTATAAATAATTGCAGAACAATACTTCAAGTGTCGCTGTTTTGAGATCCTGTCTGGCGATGACGTCCTTATTCCTGCTCTCTTCCACGAATCAAAAAATAAAACGATCCTTTAGTAATGGTATCAGGTATGAGCCGTTACCAAATTTCTAAACGATCTATGTGTTAGCAAGATCTAACTCTCAACTAAGTTTTTAAATTATCAAACGACCAAACTTGAAAAACTCTGTCAAACCATCGAATACGATTGAAGTTTCAAACGTAAAAAAACAAGTGTCCAGCTATCAAACTTAAACTTTCATGCTAATGAAACTGAAGATACTGTATCAAAATTTCGTTCATGAAGATGCAGTATCGGTTACTCTCACTCTGGAGTTATCGAATTATTTGACTTAATTTAAGTTAGTGTTTGAGTTTTTGGGATTAATGTAGATTGCAGGGATGACGCTCCAACTGTTTTTTTTAGAAATTATTCCTCCGTTTATATCACACATAGATGTTTCTTGCTCATCAGTATGAGTGAAAACTCGTATATTGTGAAACATGGTCTTAATATTTTAATTTCATGTTGTGCTTGTTGGTCTTAGAAATCTTTTGTTACGACTTCGCAAATTTACGTTTTGTAATGGATTTGTTTAATTGACTTGCTAAGCACTATTTTTGTAAGCAAGAGGTATTACATGCATGAGTAGATAGATTACATTTCATCTTGTTCTATTATATGACTCCAAGAAATTTTCTTTCTTAACACCGTGCTCCACTGCTAGAATTGAACTGTTGAAATCGGTAGTTATTCACAGTACAAAGTTTTAATGGCCAACTTACCGGAATTTCAACTTACTTTTAATATCAATGGTTACTTTTAGCTGATCTGTTGACCAGACGCCACTTCACTAAATTGAAACTGAACCGGAATTTAATTGCATTAAGTTGGGCACTGGATCTCAGTTATCGCGACACTGGCGTGGTCTTCCCAGTGAGTTGATGCGCGGATGATTGAAGCTTCCTCCTCTCGCCGCACATGCGATGACGTTTCTTTATGAATGCGTAGATGGACACTGCGCAGCAAGCCTCGTCAAGAGAAATATATTCGAAATAACCTTCTTCGGATGCCAAGTAAAGATGCTTGAAGAAGATGCTGATTATATTTCTGTTTGATTTAGTATTCCTTTTGGGTTACGTCGAATTTAGAGTTCTCCTGTTGTGCTGCGCTGAAGGTATTGTCCGAGTTGTTATCCTTAGAAGACCAAGCATGGCGTTCGTATCCGTATGGGGTTGGTAACTGGCCTATCATTTTGAGGAACACTTCTTCAAATACGATATCTACAGGTTTTGTATTTTCAGTGTGGAGTGATCTTTAGTGGTTACGGTGCCTTCTTCTGTCAGATACATTGCGGTTTTAAAGGATACCTTATTTAATGTGCCAAGTGGTTTCTTATCCCCATAATGTGGTTCTATTGCATGTTTTCTTGGTTCTATTTGTGAGAAAATTTTGCTTTTAAGGTTTATTTATACTGAAAATATATTTTGTATGGAGTGTCCCTTCTACGTTGGTTTTCGGATCGCCTATATTTTTAGTCGTAGTTTATCGCTGTTAGTTGGCTACGGAATCTTGTAATTCATCTCACTTCACAGGTTTTATATGAGCCTCTTCGTGCATGTGTTCCCATCAATATGAGATGGATGGCGTTTCTGTGAAATGAAATTCGAAGACAGGAGTGAAGTGTTATGGTTACGTAAGAAAAAGACGTTCATTATTGTTTTAGTGCATAGTCTTTGACCTTAATCCGTACAACCGAACTTTTATTCAACCATTTCTACTATATTCCTCATGTATACGTGCGTATGTGTCTGTATAAGCATATTTTTGTGTGTGTATTTATTTAGATATGTTCTTAGTTGTCTTCATTTTTAATTGTTTTAATGTAAGTATAGACTAACTCGTATCTGTCATTCATTTCTTGGTTTAAATCACACATTTTGGTCTGCAAGTCTCAAGTAGGCAATTCAAAACTACTGAAATGGATTAATTCAATGCAGTTTATTCATTTTTTCGCCAATGCCCTGACTTATCTTTCTATTCCCATTTCAAATTTATTTTGGATATTATAGTGGCGAAGAATACTTCTTACGAAGTAGTCTAATTTGAAATCCCTTGAACTTTTCTATAAAAACACATTAGATAAGCAATTCGCATCATGTACTGAAGCTTGGGATGATTAAAAGTAAAAGTTAATAAGTTCAGTGTTCTAGTTTCTCAAAAAGATTTCTTTAGTTTAGTTAAAATTCCTCAGAAAGAAACCTTCGCGCGATCAGGTATGCTCTTTTAACTATATCCGTCATACAAGATATTGGTTTCTTTACAGAAATTATACTAAATTTGCAACCAGCGCAAAGATTCAAAAGGGAAACCTGAATATACACAAAATTCCCGTTACGAATTGTTTCTTCTCTTGGAATACAATGCTGTACTCCAACACTCACTGTGACCTATGACAGGTTGTTGTGTCATAATAGTTAAGAGATTTTGTGCTGATTCCGATGCGAATTCTGTTAAATGAAATGATTCTGTTGATATATTCTCGTCTTCACTATGATTATTTGAATTTTGTTCTATCATTTCATTATGATTTTATCTTTGCTCTCTATACTCCCATGTTCATCGCTTGAATGTTGTCACGTCACATCTTGAGTGTGAACGTTTTTTCAAGATAATGTTATATTGCTGTTCTGGATTGATTGTTGGAGGATGTAAACGATATCATTGTTTTACACATGAGAGCGCCTTGAAATAACAGTAAATCCTTGTTCAGTTTTAGCTCTCTCATTTGCTGATGCAGCAAGAAAGAAATGGTGCGCTGTTTGAAAATGCTCTGTATTCGTATCCAGCCGTGGTACGTAGTGCTGTGTAGGAGTTGTGTGCTCGTTATATTCTGAGTTGGGGACGGGCTGCATTTCTGGTACAAAACACACCTTGATGAAGGAACGCCCGGGCCGTATGGCCTCCGCAGGCGGTCGCTGTGGAGCTCCAACGTGAGTGCTGACGAGCGGGTGGGATGTTCGAGGCCTGCCCTGAAGAGAGGCGCAAAACAGTTTAGTGGATAGACATCGAGTGTAAAGCTGAAATCTATGTACTAAGTCATTGTCAGCTTGTTCGTATTGCATGCAAGTGCCACAGTGCCTTGCTAAACTAGAGGAAGATGACTATTTTGCTCGACACTCGGCCATCTGCGTAAGAAAAGATCTAATTAATATGTATTACTTTTGTTCTTCCTGCTGCTCTCTTGTAGCTGTCCGTACGCTCGCCTAGTTGGTTCCAGCCCAAAGAAGTCATGCTTTGTGGAACAAGTATTATACTGGGAGCATTCGCTTTTTCAGTAAACCATATCACTTCTTCATGTGAAATCTTAAACGTAATGAGTAGACTTCATGTATATATTTTGTCACGTCGCTGTGTTGTTGAGGGCTCGGTCGTCTCCTCCTGAGGTTTAGGTTCGTTGTTCACAGGTAGACGCAGGGATTATTTGAATCCGCTTAGGGTACTTTTAGCGGGCGAGGGAAAAGGTCGTTAAAATTTTCCTTGAAATTTATTTATAAGGACAAGGGGAGATATGGTTTACCAGTAAAAGCTCGGCCTGCAAGCGTTTAACTCGCGACAGTGAGATAAGTTGTAAGGGTTACAGGTTTGGACGATGAGGGGACCGGCTAAGGGGAGACCCTGGTTCAATTTCGTCTCAGATCTTAATGACTTAATTTAAACATTTCTCTAGCTGCAAACTTTACAGGTGAGGCAAATCGAACTGGTTACTACCCGGATTGGTCTGTCGTGATTGCCTCGTCAGGAAATCGGTAACAGTTCCGTTCCTCGACGAAATGTCTCTGTGGTAACCGAAAAAGCAGGAGTCTCAGGCGAGGATAATTAGTCTCTAAACAATTTTACCTTAGACGTTGCAAACGTTATGATGTATTTTTTTGTAGAACTCTACTAATAGAGATTTAGAATATAATTCTAGACATAAAAATTATTTTGCACGTTATCATTAATCGTTGATTTCACTCAATGCTTAAAAAACGATATTCTAAAGTTACCCACGTGTAGTTGCAGTTCATTTGCACTAGGTCAAGTGGTAGGCATCTAACGTTTACGATTTGTCTTTGCATACTCGTGTTCTTCATATGGAACATTTAACAGGGTTCTAATTGTCAAAATCTTGTAACGTTAATAGCTAGTACTTAAGTGAGATTTTTTTCGGGAAATTCCTACGTTCATGAGCTAGAATGACTTGAGACAAGTTGTAGTATAGTTTTTTTATGACAATTCTTATAAATATAAATGTCATCTACTTTAGTTGAAACATTTTTCGTTTCAATTTCACACCCCTTAGGGGGGCATAGGATAGGCCTTTGGCAATAGGGTTAGGCTAGTTGGATTTGTCTATTTTATGCTCTGGGGACGCGTTCGGTTACCTCAGCTATAGATAGACGTTCGCGATTTCTCTCTTTCGTGTCCATTTTCATGCGCTTTCCGCCATTATTCCTTATCTTTTCTTTTTTCTTAACTTGCTGTTTCTATGCGCAGGGAATTTTGTATGGGAACACACCTGCGCATACATTCCCCGTTTTCTAAAGTCAATACTAAATGGTCCCTTCTTTTCGCTCTCGTGAAATCACATTTGGTGTGGTTAGGGAGCTTCAAGCTAACTAATAATAATAATAATAATTTCAATTTCACTTGTAAAATGCTATGAATACTCACAAGTAATTGTAGAAAGCGCAGCTAGCTGTAATATACCGATTGCTGTTGTATCACGCTCCTATATTTGAGGTTGGTATCGGGTGAGCTCCATTGTGTCTTCAGCTACCTAAACAGGATAACATTTTAGTGAGTTCGTTTTGTAATCGATTGTGAGTTGCATGGAAAATTCGAGTATTGTGTCTGAAAGTCACTCCACGAGTGTATTGCATCATTGTTTCTCTCCTTTCAGGAAGATATCTTTGTTCCTCTTAGAAAATTCGATGCTTATTTTGCCTTCAGGCTCTGCAGTCAGAGACTCCAAAATTTTGTGCTTCAGTTACGCTACTTGTTCTGATGTTTTTTTACGAGTTTCTATGTTGATCGCCTCAACTAAGCGAATACGGTGTGTAAACTCGGATCTTATTAGTAATAATGGTGGTAATAAACATCGAAATGTTACCACGTCTCGAATGAGAAATGGAGTTGACATTGCTTTCTTTCTATAATTACAAACGTTCAGAGAACCGAAATATTTGTATAAACCATCTTAACTAAAAGTTATAATGAGGTCTATTTTACGCAGCCTGTGGCGAAGCGACGTGTTAGTGTAATTGTTTAACGCACGTGTGGCATACGTATATCACTAGTGTACTTAATACAGAAACTGTCGCTCATGCGAATTTGTTTTACATCTTTCTTCGTCGAACTAAGGCTCATTAGAGGTCATTTCTGTACAGTAGAAATGAGAATATTTTTGACGGATCCTTCTTTCTTTTGGTTGTGTTTACTCAGTACCAGACCATTTTCGCTCCTATGGCGATCAAGCAAAATTACAAGTACTGTAGTTCCTTCCATGTAATCGCCTTTTCTGCGCTTAAAATCCGTATTCTCTCCATATTTGAGTAACATCAAATTTATTGCCAGAGCCAGCTTCGAATCATGTAAGATGTGCAGAGAAGCAATCTGGTGTGAGGCCAAGCGAGTATGATGGCTGCTCTCCTGCTCAATATCCGTATGAAAGCTTCCAGCTCTGCAAGGCTGTTCCTAGCCCTTTGCTCATATTGAGCAGCATAGAAAATATATGTTGTCAGTTGTCTTGATTTCTGAAGATTCGCTTCGACTGTAAAATGATTGGGAGTACCAGTTTTCGTTGCTTTCTCGTAAAGGTGATATGTTTAGCTTCTTACACATGAGGACGATGCACAATCAGGCATGCCAGTTTTCATTCTCAGTGATCAATGTACACGGTAGCACTGATACAGTGAAAGCTCTGCACACATTGTGGTCCTAATGATGTAATAACTTTGAAAGGGATCTTACTTGTGGCCCCCCTTATACAATGGTCTGATAGGTTGTTTTCTGTGGATTTTAACTTCAGTTAAGCTTCATAGTTACGATTGCTTCGAATAGGTGCAATGCCTGGAGATGAGCTGTACAGTATAGTGGGAGTCCTGCCTGATGGCATTTGACTTTGAATAAGCGTTGAGGCTTAGTAGGATTAGAAGCCTACAGGATATAATGGGAAATTTCGAGGAGTAGTGATGAAAGTGCCTGTTGTCCTAGGTAAGCCTTAGGCTGCTTGTGCTCCTCTAAAATTGAAAGTGCCTATCATTATAAAGATCTCTGAGGAAGTTCCCGTACCTCAGAATTACTCCTGAATGCCTGCAGAAGAATCAACGAGGTATGTTGCAAGAGAACGTTTAGAGTGTACTTACACGGATCTTCGAAAAGGTGTCATTTTGTTTTTATATTTTCCTCCATCCCTCGTCCTACTTTTTCCTGTTTCTAATGCGGAATACGCGCATGTGATGTAACATGCATATTGAGCTAGTGGTGGTGATTATATGTGCATTGTATTCCCAATTTTGCATGCCTTACTCCGGTGTGTGCTGTCTAGCATCGCATTGCATTATCACTTCCTCATCGGGTACGATGGCAAAGTTCTGTGTTAATTTGATCTTATATGGTGAATGACTTTTAGATTCTATTGAATTCAATTGGCGCTTTAATATGCACGATGAAATGAAACCTCGTTTTCATTTTCAAATGAAGTATAATCTGAACGCTGCCACCAGAATGGATGATCTACGCCTTTCCATTAAATTATCGTGAAATATTCGAAGCCGGTTTCCGAGTGGTCTAGGCGCATCGATCGATGGGTGCTCTTAGGGAATCAAACAACTTCAAGTTTTCATAATAAATTTAAAGTGCGAGTATGTACTTGGAGCTTCAGGAGTCAAAACATCACAGTGGACCCGATCCAACTACCAGCCCACGGCCCCTTTGGAGTCACCGTGGCGGCTCACTGCGAGCAAAACTCGCCGTTCACGCTCGACGGGAGTAAGGAATTTATGGCCAAGGCGTGAGCTCTGAACGACCAAGCATTTAACACAAGCACTGGATGCGTAAGCGAGACGACTTACGAGGAAAATCGCGCGAGTGATCAATATAAAAACAGCACACCTCGACAATCTACGATAAGATGCGGTAACCTTGCTCTCTCAAGCTCCCTCGGACTCAAAATAAATGGTGTATGATCAAGGCTCTTGCGCGGTTACGGCCGTTGTCTCGACGACGCCCGTGTTTCTCTGCCTTTTCGACTGACGTTCTACGAGTGCCCGCGTGACTGCTCGTCATTCCTCGAGTGCGCGCGTTACTGTTTGTGTCCCCATAACTCCGCCCGAGTCTTCTTTTACACCCAGGCGTCACCACGTTGTCAAATCTCGGAAGATTCTAGAAGATAACTCCCCTGTCGTTATTCTGATGATTTCCGTGGAGGCGGGAGGAGCTGTCCGACCGTGAGAGGCAAGCGCTTTGAATCATAACTGGTTTGCGATGTATCCGAGCGCCGACCGCAACTCTGACCCTTATGATTATTTCTGGGCGCCGGCCTAGTTCCCTTGAGGCTTTGGATGATCAGACCCTTCATTGGCGTTAATAATTTTCCCCAGCACCGCGGCTCTCTGCGAGTCACAGTCTACAGAAATTCAATACTGTGGATTATTGTAAGTTATACAAAGGGGAAAATGTTTTGGTAATATTGTATCATCTTAAATGCGTTAATAACTCTGAGGTGTGATCACGGTATTATGCGATGGATTACCCTTCAACGTACTTTATCGACTCGTGTTTAGCCATGATATTAATTTCCGAGAAGGGATACAATGCCAATGCAATCTAGCTGAGGAATTCATTTCTTGAAAATGTACCACGATATTTGCTGCATCTTCCCTAACATTGATTCGAGGTTTTTATTCTAGAAACGATTTGGTCAAGTGTGTATAGTTTTTTCTTGATTTGGCTTTCCTATACTTCAGTGCAATCGAACCTGTATGTCGTCTTCTAACGGTGCAATGAGTCCTGTGTAAGTAACGAGGCCGCCTAGCGTGACCTGGTTATCTCAATAAAATTACAATTATTTTAAAATGACACCGTTGTTACTTGTGAATAACTAGCCTGTTATTTAATCTACTATTCTTTAATTCATAGAAAAATCTTCCATGCCTAAAAATATAATGTAAGTTACTCGGCATAGTGAAATGTAATAGGTTTCGGAATACTATTTACAATACATGTTGCATAAAATTGAATAGCAGAATGAAGCAGCGTATTTGGAGAATGTGAATCAGTTATGGTCAACGTAGCATTTCTAGGGTCTTAATGAGCGCTTCAGTTGTGGTTTTGCATTTTTCAGCATGGAATGCCTTTTTAAAATCATTATAACCGAGCAATCATTTAGATGAAGATCCTTGCCAATATTAAAATCAAAATGTAGCATTTATTCATTGTGAGTATGATAAATGTGTACGAAGTAAAGATCAGAGATAGATCATTTCCTACGGGTAATCGATCAGTGATCTCCGGGGACTGCTATGTGCCAACCGCGGCTAAGGGATGAGCTGTCGTAATCTCCATTAAAATTTCTTGAGACTTTCTGAATATTATTAAATTTGCGGATGAGGATCAAATGAAGCCGCGTCATGCTTCGTTTGATTTTAGTTTAATGCTAGGCTTCGTATATTTTCTGACATGTAAATTTAATGATTTAACAAACATCTTATTCAAGTACATAATTTACAGAAACGTAGGCACAGAAATGGAAGCGTATCATGCAGGGTATTAGTGTTCCTACGTTATTTTCTGTATTTAATAAGTACACACCTAAGTTTTCTCGTCGAAAATATTGGTTTATGATTATGAGTAAGCTTTATTGTGAAATACAGTGGTCAGATTAAATGCATGTCTCTTGTTCAATAAATATTTGGTTTCATTTTTGTATTATTTTTTGTCACATTGAATAGAACAATTCTCGTTCGGGAGTATTTGTAGCTTTTCTTAAATAGTAGCCGTTTTCAAATATGAAGCTACGGCAGCAGTTATGCCTTCATTTCAACAAAACTAATGCTGCTTATTGTACGTACAGTTGAGCACATTACTTCATGTATAGGATATACTTACTAAGTTAGAAATTTGATACTACTTGAGAGTGAATAAGTGATTGTCACAAAGTTTAGAATTATTATGAAGAGTCTCGAGAATTTTCCTCAATTAGACAAAACGTGAGTTATGGCGCTCAACTATCTACTGTATATTCTGTATAAATTTTCAAGTGAAATTTCAGGTCTCGAGCGAAGTATCCTGTATACGGGTTGCACGTTTTGCTATAAAAAGCCAGTCTTCACGGTACATTTTCAGTTTCCCTAATAGAGTTCAGACAACTCTCATCATCAAAAAGAAAATGGCTTCCAAGACCGGACTATCTCTGCCCTGATCCTTCAACCCATGGCCGACACTTAAGAGGCCCACTTTTCATGGGCTGGTTTATTTAACTTTCCGTGAAATTTTCACGGGTCCTGCTAGTTATCATTATTATTAGTTTAAAGCGCCCTAGCCATACCAAAGGCGATCTCAAGAGAGCGAAAACAAGGGACCACTTAGTATGGACCTTAGAAACCGCGGAATCTTTGCACAAATGTGATCCCACATAAGATTTCCTGCGCATAGAAACAAGTTAAGAAACAAGAGAAAAGAAAGAAAAAGTAATCAGCCCGAAACGTATGAAAATAAAAGCAAAGTGAGCACGAACGATAGAATCACGAAGGCCTAGCTATACCGGAGATAACCCAGCAGTGCCCGTTGGGGATGTCAGTCCCCATAGCATAAGATCGACATACCTAACCTAACCCTGTCCCCTGATACGGCGCTCTGCTGTGCTATGGTCAATGAATCCCAGCTTGCTTACTAAATTACCTTTACATCTTTCGCTAATAGTTTTACAATAGGTATATCAGAACAATCGATTTCGTAAGACTGTATGCACCAGACCAACTACTCTAATTATTTAACAGATACAAGTATTCGTACTCTAAAAAGGAGTTGCTTTAGTTAATATTGATACATGTACCTTATTGGAACCTTCTCGGGTTAACGATACAAAGAAATTAAAGAAGAGTCCTAGAAAAATAGAATGTGTATGGCTAGGTTTCAGTTACGTTCATTTCACAAAGAGGTAACTCGTGCTTTGTTGAATAGTTTTGCTGTTAAGTCATTGCTTGCCGAGTGTATAAAGATTCTAGTTTTACTTCATTATTGAATAAAAGGAAACCAGTTCTGTACATCTTTCCCCTACAAACTGCTGAACAAGAGAAGTAGGCACGTGGTACGTGATTTGGAGAACCATAACCAGTCTCAATTCACATTCGAACGTCTTCCATCGTTCAGGCAGATGGGAGCAAATGCGCTTGCGTTATGGCATGTGAGAGTCGTCACATGGCAATATAAGAATACCTGCCAACTTGAATCATAGTTATATACAATAAGCCATCATAAAATGATTCACTCAGATCTACAGATAAAAGACATTGAATCTTACTCGGAGAAGTCTGGGCCTTCACGCTCCGGCCACACTGGGGTGCTGCAGCGTTGCGTGCATGGTGTGTCTTCGCATCTTTGCGTGCTGTTGAATGAGACCGTTTCCCTCTGCCGTTTGACGATAGTGAGGCAAGGGAGGCCTCTTGGGGATAGTTTGTAGAAAAATATCCAGCTTCGTCTTGAAGCCGTCCAGGGAACCACCGAACTCTCTCAAATCTTCTGGCAAAGAGTTGAAGAGTCTGGGTCCCATCACAGAAGACTGTTCATGTCTAGTTCGAACGCTGCCAGCCACCCTTGCATTGAACGTTGGCACAACGCACAACACACATCTTGCCGAAACGAAAGTGCGGTTGAATCGATGAATTGAACATTCGAAGAATCGTACACAACCATATGACCAATGAATAATTATGAATCGTTAAACAATGCAGCTATGTAGTAGAGAAAAGAATAGCGATAGATCTTGGTCTAACGTAAATATTTACTTTCCCCACTTGAGACCATAAGAGTGCTTCTGGAAGAAGTATTACCAAGCGCTTGAAATAAGAAAAATCCTACCGTAACTTAGAAATAGACGAGAACTGATTGCACTCCAGTAGGTGATGACAATACTGACACAATTATCATCTATATAATTCTAATGTAAAGAGATATGATCATTAAGTACAATGGTATTTTATACACCTCTACGAACTACGGAAAATATATCAACATTTACGGACTGAAAAACAATGCGACAATTTTCCCGTAAACGTTAGACGAATAGTTCTGACACACCAAACTATCGCAAGCCTAATTGGACGCAATGAATCGTAATTTGGGTAAAAAACTTTAATTGTTGCATCGTAAAGCCATCAATTTTTGACCCTCCGACCTCGCGCAGAATGAACCACATGTTAAACCTTTAGAATCGAACTGGAGCAAACGGAATACCGACAAAATACGACGAAATTAATCAGTAAATTGTAGTTAGGGGGTAAATTTAAAGAAAAGCTCACTCGCAATCTTTAATGTTAGCTACAGAAACCTCTATAATTCGATCAAAAATAAATTAAAAAGCTTCAAAGGAAGGACGCTTTCTTGGTTACCATGGATTAATTTTGTACACAAATATTAAATGCTATCACAGATTCCGTTTTTTTNTTTTATAACACTCACCAAAAGATACAGTATCGACCATGACATAGGGAACGTAAACAAAGCGACATTTAAAAAAAATTAATAGTCGAAATACATTCCATGAGTTTTAGTGAAATTTTGTTTACTGTAGATGTGCTAAATATGTATGAGCTAAATCTAAATTTCCCTGTTCCCGTTATACGTTCTTAATGATTCAATTTGAAACCTTAATAGGGCATTTCGTATTGGTCAAAATTGAATAAACGGATTGAAAATTTCTTGGTACACTATATTCACCTAGAATCTTTTCATAGTTAGTGCACATTCCCTACTTGTATGTGAATGTGATCGATATAAACGATTTTTCTTTTTCTTTCTTTCTTAAAGCCGCCATTTTAACTTTGGCCACATGATCTGATCAATTTTACCGTAAAAAGTGCCAGTTATCCCTTCTCAATGTACATTCACTAACTCCCACAAGTGACCTCGATTTGGTTTCCAATGATTTTTCAAAGATTCTGCATTGGATTTATGTCTGAGCTGCCAGTTTCATCACAGAAGTACTTTCCTTTTCAAGAAAAGCAGTCATTCTTAGAAGGATGTTGAACAGGAGCGAGATCTAAATTAGGAAGGCACGTTGCAGAAGAAACCGTTTATAACCTTCAGCATCGATTTTACGATGCAAAGGGACGATTGTGCCAACTCCTGCGGAGCAAATCCTTCCCTCTCTAAACTTGGTCATCCTTTAACACATTGAAGCAATGCTCGTTTGCCTGCTTCGCGTCGTACATGTATTTTATCATCAGATATAAACAAGCTGAACTTCCATTTATTGCTAGAACGAACTTCAACCCATTGCTCATTTCTGCACGCTAGTTCGCAATATCTTGACGGGCTCTTTTGTTTTTCTTAGAAACTAGAGGCGCTCCGATGCTGAAACCCGTCAATGTATTCCTTGGTTAATTAACCTGCGAGAAACAATGTTCACTGATATGTTGTTTCTCGATTCTTGACTGAATTTACCAGACACTGATTTAGCTGTCTCGAGTAGTAGTATAGTAGTAGCAGCAGTATACAGTACACAGCAGCTCTTCAGTTACTCGGAATATCTCGCGCTCCGAAAGAAGAGGGACCATTTAGTATAGAATAGACTCGAGAGAACGACAAGTCATCCATAAGGCGTGTTCCCACACAAGATCACCTGTGCACAAACACAGTATATTGAAAATGACAAGGAAAAAGACAAAGCAAAGAAAGTGAACGATATATGAAAATTGGAAAAAAAGGAAGTGGGTACGAAAGATGGAAGCCTCAAATTTTATCAATGGCTCAGCTAACCTAACAGTTATTTGATAATGGTTCCAATGCTATAAGAACATTGAATTGAAACACCAAACATATCAATTTAGTCCTTAAAATTAATCTGTTTCGAGAAAATAATTTCAATTTCTATTCGTTCTTTAACGTTGAAAAATGCGAATTGTTCCTGTTTTGTTTCTTTTGAATTAATAAAGAGCAAGACCATATAAACAGAAACCTAAAATTTTGTATTCAGGTATGTAGTTTAAACATGTTGATTTTCTTAAGATTTGGAAAAATTTAATTAAAATTTATCCGATAGTTTTTGATGAATAAGTTTTCTCAGCGTCGTTTCGTTTCCCTACGATACTGTACTATGAATAACCCCAGAAACCACCGCACGAGGAAGATGAAGCACAGCTATAAAACACAGCCTAGCACAGCGACGTACGGATGTTAGCGACAGCTTATAATGGCTCGTGTATCATATGAAGTCTACGCATAATTAGAATTTTTACATGCTTTTTGTTATTTGAAGGTAGAACACGGGTGAGAGCAATAGCCTTTCTTGGTATTGCGTGAGCAAATTTTCTCTGAAGTAACGGGTCTGAAAGTATCAAAAATTTGAAAAAGGAAGTCCCATTGAATTGTTTCATCACAAAAAAAAACTAGAGACTATCCGCTTTCGCAGAGCGTGTGCAGAGGTATCAAATTTTACAATTCGTCGCTCTGTTGAAACTAAACAGCCCATGATTTTAGCAATCATTTTACAAAACTGACAAGTAAATTTTTACCGCTTTCCACAGACCAGCAGTAAAAGAATTCCACGCAATTTTAGTATTGACTTTAGAAATTGAGGAATCTGTGTTTCACACAGGATTCATCGCGCGTAAAAATAGCGAGATATGAAAGAACAGGAGGAAATGATCAAGAATAATCAGCGAAAAAAATGAGTGAAACTAGAAACGAGTAAAGTGACTACGAAAGCTACAGCTGATGTAGCCTAACAGTGTCCTCCTAGGGACGCCATTCCCCATTGCACAAAAAAACCTAACCCTATTGCCTATGCTTATCCTACGCCCCTTCAAGAGTTAAATGATGAAGGAATTTGCTGAAACTATTCTTTCATTTTTATATAAAACTGAACAATATGGGATAACCTACTCTGACTATTATTCAAATTAATTTATGGATTTTTAACTTGCCGAACACTCTTCCCCCCGTGTTATTTTTTAATCATTTGCGCTACGCGTCTCATCAAGTTTAGATTTTCACCACGAGCATTAAACCTATTCATAATCCTTCCTCTTCAATCATGTACATTCTGCGGGACTGTTATGAAGACTTTAGACTCAAGAGTGAAGTCAGTAATGAAATATTAGCAATCACAAAGGGGCTTCTCTTTTTTGTGTGACACCCAATATAATCTTTGTGGCTTAATAAATTTACGATCAATGAAGATAATCGTCACTGTGGAACTCGAGAACGATTTAGTAAAATAATAACCTAAATCAACAGACCTTACCAGGCATACCCCGCAACAGCTGGAAAAAGAAGCAGCGTAAATTTGCCCAGAAAGATACACATACCAGTAATCAGCAGCGCGATACGCCTGACTCCTCCACAAATAACCATGAGAGGGGAAAAAAACAGGAGGCTTAACCTATGAAAACACACCCTGGGAGACAAGCATAGCAAGTTACCAGAGACGTCACGGACGAGCGCAATTTCTTTAACGACCCACAGACGAGGACAAATGTCATCAGCACACCTTTCCACGATGAGCATAGGAGTGCTACATAGCATCTAGTTTCACCAAATCTCAAATCATGACGATGGACAATGCGCTTGCCCTCTGGTGAGATATTCCTCTCCCGAGACTCACACATTCAGATTCCTTTGATGAGAATTACGGTTGCAAATAAAGTGCAATGTTATTAGAGTACTCAATTAGGCTTTCAGGTGCTCGGCTTCAGATAAAAACCAAATACATTAATTAATGAACATGTAATGGTACGATATCAACCACATTGGGTAATTCAATAATAGAGAATCATGAGTAATTTAACAGGAGCAGAGTAAACATTGAAACGAATTAAGTAGCATGACAGGGAATCAAAAATCAAAAAGTACAGACTCAGTATCGAGAACATTTAAGTGAAAATTACTAACATAATTGAAAATAAAAGGAAACAAATTTATGCCAAGAAAATTACAAAGCAAACCAGAAAGGTGATTTTTATGACATTGTGTATCACCACTAATGTCTTCACTGTGTACTGAGCTCAGCTATGAAAGACATACGAGAATGATGTCTAGTGTAGGTAAAATGCCGCACCAGGCACACAAAGACACTAATAGTGAATAATTCTTACTACAATTAAGAAGACAAGTTCAGACGGAATTACAATGAATACAAAACAGGGCAATTATGTTGAGTTTTATTGATACATCATTGAGAAGAAATTTTAAAGCCCCTAATGAAGCATCCATTTAAATTGCTAAAAGAAACAGTCAACTGGATTGCTCACTGGAGCCTCATCAATTGCCCCGAGAGGTATTTGTACATCTCCAATGCACGCAATGGAACGTGATCCCGTAATACCTAGGGATCTCAAACTAATTTAACATCTTTACTCGTGTTATGCAATTGGTAAGATTTTTGGTGTCTTAAGAAGGCAAGTTATTAAGTAATTTTCTCACTGAATGGCATTATAATTTCACCAATGATCAATTTCTAAAAAAAAAATCGACACTTTCGCGAGTGTTTAGCTTTACAATACTGCCTAATTAAGTGCCAGCGGAAACGGAGAGAATTCTCCGAGTCCCTTACCGTACAGAGATGCAGTGCTGTCACCTTCACATATTGCTCATAAATATGAAAAATGTGGCGATCAGCCATCAAAATTATGTGCATAGAATAAATAAGTTTTGAAGTGTTAATATGAAACATTCAAAACATGAATGAATACAATGAAGGTGAAGAAGCTGGTTGAGCGTTTCCAATAGTGTCACAGTAATTTTCAGATTTGAACTAATACCTTTAAATCAGTCAAATCACGAAAAGTTTTGCGGGTAGTAGGTGAATGGACGAAAAGTACATGGAAACTTTCCAACAAAAATATGTACATCACAAGAGTATGCAACCCTCATGTCAATGTAACACACGACGAGGGAGATATATTTGAAATACGTAAAAGTAGTGGACGATGATCAACTCAACAGGATTATGCACTCGTACATATTTTACTTCACAACCATACGACATAAGTGATATACATAACTTTCAAAAGGCTCCTTGTGTCGCTCAATAGGCCCACCTTGACAGCATTATTCTCTGTTACTTTGTTTACCAATAAATAATCACAAGTTCCCCTACTCTAATACAAATGAGAATTACATGGCTATCGAAAACGGACGGTGCCAAACTCCGTCTGCAATTCGAGGTCACGATTGGACATTGTTTGAACAGTGATCACAGCTGACAATAACATATCTTTGAAAATTTGCAAGTAGGAATCTTTTTAACAAACTAAACTTCGATTAACACCTCACAAGGTTCTCATAAGGCAGCCAGAAAATCCTCTAGTCGGCCGTCCCTTTCAGTAGAAACTGAGCAGCAAGAGGGAAGTGGTCAGATGGACACACGGCAGAAGGAAGAGGGCCGAACTGGCGAGCCTCTGGCCCCGACAGGAGGTCGTACCGCGCCATGAGCTTCAGCCTGCCCTCGACCGTACGCTGGTGTCGGTTGGAATATACCTGCTCAAGGCAAATATTTCATTACTCTCTTCCTAAATGAACAATATGCTGACAATTTCAAACATAGAAGTTAACATGATGTTTGAACACATTAATTTTTCCATTTTATTTTGCATTAATTGAGTACATGACACAATGAACCGATATACAAACAATTCAACACAGAGATCAAATGTAACTTAATAAGGAATCGCAAATCAGTAAAAGTTCCAACGATTTATAAAAGTAGCGTTAAATTTGTAATGTATTAAACTAGGAAATAAGCCTAAAACGAACAGAAATGACATAACCTATCAGAATGTGCATACCTAAACGAATCATTGCTCCAAATTCGTGGGTATTAATTGCAGCAAAACGCCGAAAAAATACCTTAAATTTCAGAAATACGAAATCCATCTCTTTAGGCAACGTTCGTGAAACAAAATTCTGAAAATAAATCATTATACTATTTATCCCATAACAAATGGCACAAAAGCCATCGCGCGAAGAATATATGGGGCTCCAAGAGCGAGAGATGTGGCGGTTTCAAAGTACTGATTACATTGAGCAACAAATATAAGCAACATACGCTATAAAATCGTGACTTATTTTTCCAGTTACTGCATCAGTAAACATGACTTTAGTAAGGTAATTGAATAATTTCTGAATTAGACTGTTTGATTTCCATTTACCCAACAATTTTTTTCAAATAATCATACTGTAAATTTCAAATAAAAACGTCGAAATCGGTTTCATTTGCAATTGTTTCATCAAGTGTATTAGCAAATTAAAGAGTTTTCTTGAAAATTTGTACGCAAAATATTTCAGCCAACCCATCAGCAAAAAAAGCCAATTTGCATTGATTGTTGTACGTTCAATTTGAAACTAAACTATAATTCCATTAGTTTAATTCTAGATTCGAAAAAGTTGAGTTAGCTTCTCTGTTTTTTCTGGAAGCAACTAAAAACCTTGCCAAATGAACATAAAATAATTCTGGTAAATGATAATAGAAATCGATTCAACAATTGATTTTTATATGGAACAATTTTTTTGTTTTATTTTACAATAATTTGCATGCTTGTGAATTTTTCACTACAACATATTGGTCGATCACCGGCAAGTTTAGCGATCTAGATTGGTCTAAAAGTACCAGAACGAGACTTCAAATTTTGGATGACACACCTGTGAATAAAGAATATAGTCGACGGTCTGCCAGTCGTTGACCTGTGCAGTTACTTCAGGGGCCCCACCCAGCCTATCAAGGGAGTGCTTGAACACTGACTTGAGGTGGAAGGGATGCTGCAGGTGTCCTGTGAAGTGCTCCTGGATGCATCCGGGCACATTGAGAAACGGAAATTGCCGCTCCGAGTGGTGAAGTCCTACCAAGCAGAGCTCTCGAGCACGCTGGTCTTGCAAAGAAGCTTGTCGGCCTTGCATCTGAGTTTCTCTTAAAGCAAGCACGCCGGCATGCTGGCACGTTTCTGTCACGCCTAACTCACGAGGCAACAGAAATCCCGACAATATTCTACCGCCCATGTTCAGCGGCGTTAAGGATTTTGAGTCCAAGCCATAATAATAAATTGAGCTCTGTTTCAGGAAATTTATTATAGACTGATAGGGATAGGCGTTCATATCACCAGTTATTATCAAAGGAATGTAGGGAGAAGAATCTTGCCCATAAGGACGACCAGAGTAAGCAATCCGTTCGATTTCGGCCAAGAACAACTGCAGCTGAGCCAGTTTGATGTCATGCCGCTTGGGATTGTAAAGTAAATGAGTAGTTGCCACACAAATTGGTGCCCTATTATGTTTGCACACGAGTGAACAAATCAAGCCAACGTTGTCGCGGTCTAAGAAAGTGTTTGGCTGACAGAATTCAACGGAAGTGCTCTCAATGAATTCAAATTTACTTGATCGAAAGAATATTGCGCAACCGTCAAATTTATCACCAGTTCTCTTTTTGTACATACCTTGGTAGCCAAGGTGAGTGAACCAAGGTAGAAAGTACTCATGATAGTGATTGCTTTGAACCTCTTGGAAAGTTAAAATATCAGCATTTATGTGTTTGATCTCATGTTGCAGGAGGCTCCACCTGTACGGCCAATCCAGATGCTCCGAGTCACAGTCAGCATACAAATACATGTTGCCAGTGAGAAGTTTCTGAGCAAGAACATTGTAAGACATTAAAGTGAACACAGCATCTCCCCGCCCACTGCTCCTCTGCCAGTCATTGCTAAATCCAGTCGATCGCCATTGACGTAGGTTCTCTAATTTCCTCCGAGTTGATAGCACATCATCGCTGAAGTCCATAGTATGATTGGTGATGTCATCTAAACGTATTCTTTCTAAAGGCCAGTATTCAGGGTCCGCCTCATCTAGTCCTTTTATCACACTGGATTGATGTAGACTTTTTGTCTTGATCTCAACACTACTGTTTGGAGAATTTTGAAAATCATCTTCCAGTGTCACAATACCATGGTTCATATCCTTCCTATTAACAAGAGATGATTCAATCAAATAATTATTTTCGTTCATTGATGACGTGATGTTGTTTTTCTCAAGTACAGAAACTTCTCTTAAATTACAATTATTTGAAAGAAATTTTGATTGAGCAACAGAAAAATTAGCCATTGAAGCTAGTCTGTCATTATTTGAAGTAGTACAAGAGCTTGAAGCACTAGGGCATGAATCATCCATAGGTGTGGGTGAATTTATGATACTATTTAAACCTGACGATCCAGAGTGAGTGATCGCATCATGAGGAAGCCTGATATGCTTAGAACTCGGAGGGAGAGGAATGGTGCTCACAACAATGTTGTCCAATGGTGACACACAAACACAGTCATCTTCTACTTTCTCTTTGGAAACAGTTCCTAATGTAGCTTTCTTCAATTCATTAATGAACTCAATATCATCATCGTCATCTGAGAGAGTGATTGTTTCAGGAGATTTGGGCTTCTTCATCCAAGAGTAATGGGTCCTCATACAACCGGCAGTCGTATTAGAAACCGAAACCAAGTTCCTAGAAGACTTTGCACATAGTCTACTTTTGGCGCTACTCCCAGGTGTTGGAAAAGAATACTTGTGGTGCAGCGCTACTTGTCTTGACCTTTTACTAGGCTCTGAGATGTATACCTTAGAGGGCATTTTATCAATGAAATATTCTGGTGCACAAATCTTTGTCTTTGAGCAGCTGTTCATAGTATTAGGCAAAGAGCAAGGGGAAATTTTCCTTTTTACCTCCACGTGTGAATGCTTTAAAGCTGATGAAGTCAATTTTTTGCCCAAAAGTGAAGCATCAGGTAAGGGCAAGGCAGATGCAGGTGGGGGTGACACTGAATCAGGTGATCTAGGAGGAGAACTCAGAGGAAGTGGAGGGAGAGCTGGAGGAGGAGAAGCAGGAAGTGGAGGTGGAGATGGGAGTCTTGAAGGAAGTGGAGGTATAGATTGGGGTGGAACATCAGGAAGAGGATTGATTGGAGGAGAATACATAGTGGGCGTGAAATTGTTTGCAGTAGCACCTCTACGATACTTATGAGGCAGAATAATTCTTCTTCGTGTTATGGACGAGCGACTGTCATGTTTTCTCTCCGTTGACATTCTTGAGCAAGCAATAACTGACTCCTTGTATGCATACTTGAGCAGAGTTGCCTTAAGCAGCTGCTCCACACAGCTGAAATTCACTGGGAAGTATTTTGATTTCAGTTTTGTGCCAATCATCAGCATTTAAAACTTGCAGCCAAAATGATGTCTTCACTCTCAACTTTAAGATTCTGGAAAGAAAATTGCAAGAAAAACACAATAATTTTTACAACAAATTTTAAGTAAATGAAAGAAGCACACTGTACTGGACACATTCAGATGATCGAGCTCTGGACAGAAATGAAATAACCTAGTTGATATGATAACATGAGCAACTTGCTGTTATAAGAAGAACAGAACAAGCAAAATCCTTCCACAGCAGGGCTGCACAGGTGTCCCCATAGAAACGCATGAGACTACCACTCAGAACGACACACGGGCGTGTCATGAGAGGAAGTCCTACTGGAAGGTGTCCTTAATTCTACTGGAAGGTACCCTGAATTTCAAGGGAAGTAGAAATGACCATTTTTTCTTAAGAGAGAGGTAGACAAGTTCTGATATTGTGATTCCACAGCCTACTCCTATATATACAACAGCAAAAATATATGATCTTATATCATTTATATTCTCTACCCAGAACTTAGTAAAACCAACTTAAAAAAACTGAATAATGCAACTTTTTAAATCTTTGAGTCTTTCAATAAATTAATTTGAATGTTTCTCAAGCCAAATAGATATCAAAAATGTTGAACTATACTGTTTAAATTCAAATTTTCAAAATTCCAAATGCCTTAGGCACTTGTCTTGAATATGCAGATAGGGAAGACCCCTCTAAATGACTCTGGATACTCCAAATACTCTCCCAGTATGGTACTATTCCATAACAATATACAATATTCAAACAAAATATGGTATTCCATACACATCCAATGTAATGAAATTTTAACTACACACATAATGTAAATAATTTTTTTCAAATGCAAGCTGCTGAGATATTTTTGCCTGAAAAATAGATCTTTGCATATGAGGATCCATACATTAATCATGCACAGTGACAGTGCTACACTTCTCAATAAACTTAGCCCTGATTTAGTCACCTGAAGGTTTCAAAAATGGTTGATTTGGAAACTAAATAGGAATAACATTAACTTGACCAAAATTGCAACTACAAAACATCCCCTGTTACTAACTCAGAGTTGAGGATAGTATACATGCTGGTGAGGTAATTCTTCCTGGAGAAAAACTTTCTATAGTTAAAGCTTTATTGAAGTGTGTAAAGACTGAGTTTTCACAAAGAGATGGAAAATTTATGATCACAGTCAGTCCTTCTTCCATCAATGCCACACAAGTTACAACACATAATACAGGTTTAGCTGCCACCATCTGGTAAACTTAAAATATTTTGACCAACAAAAATTATTTATGCAAATAAAAATTATTCAGGTAATTGAAAATTATTCAGGCAAACAAAAATTATTCCGACAAATAATAATTCAGGCTAACAAAAAATGTATTATCAGGTCAACAAAAATTGTATCAACAGGTCAACAAAAATTATATTATCAGGCCAACAAAAATTATATTATCAGGCCAACAAGCTTGAGCTTGAGCAATACCACAAGCTTGAAATGTTTTTTCCATTTGTCCAATCATATACCCTTGTTTTTTTGCAATCTTTCTTCCATTTTTTTGCAATCCCATTATAATCTGCTTCCTTCCTGATTTCTAAGAAATTACTGAACATGTTGCCATTTCAAACACATTTTTTGCGATATCTATTTTTTGCATACTCGTCTAATATTTCACTCAAATTTTTATTGTACATTTGATATATTCCTCATCAATACCTTACAATATCCCATTTCTTTCTTGAATCACTTAGAATCTTTCCATTTTAATCATAAATCCTAAGTTTTTGCTTTCCTCTCAATTTATAAATGCATTTACACATTTTTCTCAAGAGTGTGTTAGCTTTTATTTTTGTGACCAATCTTTCTTCACACTAATTCAAAATTTAATTATTTTCTTAACTTCCATTTTTTTATCCTTATATAATGATTTATCGTAGTTTTCATTTTCACTACCAATAATATTTCTTGTTTGTTGCAGTGTAAGTACTTTTTATATTATCTACTATTTCCTTGATGAACCATACTGGATTTCTTTTCTCCTTTGATATGTTTCCTTTTCAGCACCTGTTCAGCAGTTGCTTCCAATAGTGCACACCATTGATACATACTTACATTTTTATTATCTTGCTCATTATCTCAGTTGCTCTGGCATTGTTTAACCATGTGGTATTCCAATAGGATTGAGAAATTTTGTAAATCACACTTACAATTTCCTCCCTAGAATAGAGTGCGAGAGTGTGGTACCAATGTGAGCGGGCCTCCTTAGCTGTCGAGTCAGCAGCTTCATTCCGTTATACCCTTGTGACTTTGGACAAATTGCAGTTTGATATGATGGATCACATGGAATTAATGATGTGATATGATGGATCACATGGGTAAATTACACATGGATGATTAACTTATTCTGGATATCATAAACAAGATGGATGTAGGTTTTCACTTTAGTGCTGCTGAATAAGGATAATAAGCTTAATGTATCATGGTGTAATTTTAGGCCAAATAATGGTTCCTTAAAATATTGATTTCTGAAGAAATGAATCCATGAATCTGCAAAAGTTTCACTCAGCAATTAACAACTTCACTTGACTTGTAACTGATGATGTATGACACTGAGTGGCGTGTGCTCTCTCACACCGCACTGGACAAGCTATGGCAACTGCAGTTTTCATGTATCATCCAAGTTTCGAAAAGTTTATCAATAGTATTTTAAAATAAATTTTTCCATACATTATATGAATTAACAATATTAAAAATTATATCTTACCAGTTCTTTGTCCAGTAGTATGTGCTCTAAAATATTCAAAAAATTATTCTAATGCATTCTTTCAGGAGCAAGTTACTGTTTTTTGTTAACTCTTATTCATGAGGTGTACTCCATAGGCAGAGGCAGTGCCCTTAATTAATGTTTTGTATTCTGAAGCATAGCAGTGAAGTGCTTGTGTCCGATATGTGTGATTTATACATCAATCAGAAAAATAAGTGTACCATATGAATTATGATATAAAGTTACATAGTGTGAGGTACATTTTAATTAATATTATGAAAAAAACTATATTGGCTATACCCATAAGCGTAAGCTTGCAAACTTAGGTCCCCTGTTTTCTTACCCTTTCTTATAGAAATTGCACAGAACACTGCCTTTGCCTTTTGTCAAAGAGGGGAGGTGATGTGATATGCAGGGACTAAGTTGTTGTTCTTATGCATTTTTTCTTGTTTCAAGAATACTTGTTTTTTTTTAAAAAGTATCAATATGTGTAGTATTTTGGCAATTTGAAAATTGGTTCCCATTGTCTATGAGATTTAGACCTCCTTTAGGGTAGCACTCAACTTAATATTTTGAGAACTATTTTCAAAGATTAGTGTTTAATATCAAACTTCTTAAGTCAGAATTTACAAAAACAAACGAGTAGAGTTAATTAATAATTTTCTCATTTTGTTCATGGTATTTGAAACTTGATAAAATGACTTCTTTGATGCAATAGTTGAAATTTTTTTGACTTACTGGACACATTCCTACAACTCCATTTGACTCTTACAACACATTCTTAGTTTTCAATGAGAGTAAGTTCAAGCTTTGGATTATTAATTTTGAGAACAATTCTCTATATACCATAAATATCACTAGCAGCTAGAGTTCAAATATGCATGCATTTGTGTTATGCATTGGTATATGTATGATTTTTGAGCCTCAATAGGACTCTTGATAAACATTTTGATTTTTGACCCTATTTAGTTTATTTTATTGTTCTGTGCATGGTTGCAACACGCAAGTTGTACATCGAGTAAAGACGGTTGTCATGAAGCTTTCCTTGTAGTGTGATGTACTGTCACATTTTTGGAGCTTTCTCTAAAAAAAAACCTCAGAAGGTAGGGAGATAAAAAAATGATATTGAAGTGCAATAAAGAATTTGAAAGAATTTCACTAGTTAAGTTATTTGATAAATTTGCATTATTTCAAAATATGCTATTTCTACATAGATTTAATGAAAATTTTCTAGCTCATCAAGATCTTACCACAAAACATAAAACAAAATGTACCTACCACAGCACCCTCAGAAATCACCAGTATAATAAAAAAATCACCAGTAAGAACTAAGAAGCCACAGAATCATAAATGCAAGGTTCAGCCTTTAGAAAAATAAACCCAAGGTCAACATTCTGCAGGTAATTTTTAAAATTACACCCTTCAGTGTAAATGTAACAGAATTAATATGCTGGTTAACAGAATTGGGCCACCAGTATACCAACCCACAAGTGTTGCATTATGGTTTGCCTGTGTACCAAGTTCTACCAACACTCTTTTTATTTATGGTTATAGAAAACTCATATATGAATTATATTAGTAAAGAAAAAGCATTATGCTGAGTAAAAAGGAAGAGCAAAAATGACAGGAAAACGTCTAACTTCAAAACACAAAGGTGTCACTGAATAAAAATTCAGCACCCTTTATGGAAAAAATTAGCCCAATTAGGTATATGCATTCATTTGTAGCAAACATGTTAAAGTTTGGAGTAATCAAGATTAAGGCCTTTCAATTGGTAAAGAGCTCACATCCTATTATTTGGATGAAGGTAGTCAGCATTTCACTTTCCAGAAGCCAATATGAGTTCTGTGCAGAAGCATAGGTAAATCATAAATGGCTCTTTTCATGATCAAAATCGGTAGGTCTCTTCCACAGTTTTTGGTTATTTTATCTATACCTGTTGTGTTGCTGCTATAAAAAAGTTGGCAGTATGACATATCAAGAGCAATGTGATTTGCCAGGAAATTGAAAGCTGAAAATTCTTCTGGCTCAATTATAATAACAGATGAAGCTTGAGTACTGAGTAGGATTCTACTGTAACTCATCTCTGAGAATCTGTCCAGGAGTTATTGTTGACTTTTTTCTGACTAATCATATATGATTGATAAGAATCATTCAAAGTTTGAGGCACAGTGAAAAGTTATTAACATTCATGTTTAGGACACGATGTGAAATCTGCAGCAGGCAGAGCATCTACTGGGGACAGATGCAATTCTTCCGCCTCAGCAAGAGCACTCACCTCTTTACCAATACATTTATTGATAGAAATTATAGCCTTCTGTGACATGGGAGGTAGTGGAGACAAAGTAGGTGCTGGTTGAACCAGCTTTCCTGTTTTTACGTCCAATGCAGTAAGGGAGCTGTTCCCTTTTTCAGTTTTGTACTGGTTATTTATCTATAACTGTATAATCTTTAGGTGCCAATGATCAGTTAGGATATAATAAGAGAAAGACAAAAAATGAAATAATAATAGTAATGATTATAACAATGAAATAAACTATAAATACTAATAGTAAATAATTACAATATAAATGCATCAAGAGACGAAATGCAATAACCAGGCCCAGGTAATGACATTTTGATAGACAAACTTACGCTTGTCCACCAATCGTTCACACTGCTATCAAAATTCCAATACCACCCTCAATATAGAAGTTATAGGCCACCACGCAATATCGGAACGAAAAGAATGCAGAACGGCCACGGGTTACGGAACGGATCTCGATTTGGACCTAAACTTTCAAAGAAAATTTTAAAAAATAGTTTATTCCGAAATCAACCACATACAAAGTATGGTTCACTTCGGGTTTTCAATTATTAGGAATAAAACCTTAAAAATAAGTGTGAACGTCACGTTGAAACTACCAGTTTTAATTTTCAATTCGCTGGATCGTGGGCTCCATGGGTTAGCGATAGCGTGATGGCCTCGTAACTGAAAGAACCCGGGTTCGAGTCTCGGCTCGGGGAAACATTTTCACGTTACCAGAGAGTACTTTCCTTGGAAAAGGAAGTTAAAACCACACATTCTTCATATCCTTCACTCCGCCAGCAAGGAACTAAAACCCAAATGCAAAACGTGTTGGAATTAATAAAAGTTTTTGTCATTGAGCACGGAAGCGAGATTAGTAATTTCACACACTGGAGTTTTGATTTTGAAAAACTCTGTAAGAGCAGCAAGCACGACTGTAAATACTCCTGGGAATCCCAAGATCTGGGTAGATAATTCATGTTTTTCTTATCTCTTACCTATCACACGTAGAGAGCTCAAACAAGCTCTAAATAAAAGCTTATATCATTTGGCATAGTGTATCATAGGAATTTTTGCCAATTCTTCACCATGTGCCAGAAAAAAGATATCATGAAAGAAAAAAAGAGAGAAAGAAAGAAATAAATAAAGAAAGAATGAAAAAAAGAAAGAAATAAATCTTTTATTTCGAAAATAGGTCACATACAAAGTATACAACATTCGATTTTAACGTGTGGAAGTCTCGTTAAAACTTTGGATCGTGATTCTAAATTTGTTCTTCAGCACGAAAACTGAAGCGTGATAACATCTCTTAATACAGTAATTGCAGTGTAAAGATGGCATATTGTAACCTAGATTCTTTCATGCATGCGATAAACTGCAAAATTATAGCAAAACTCGAATCTGTTCCAAATTCAACAAAATGAAAAAATCAAACAATAAAAATTGTTGGTTCCGAAAAGCTGTCATATACAGGACACGACAGGCAGGGCGCAATAGGGGTGTGACCCCCATTACATGTAGTCTCACCAATTTTGGTCAATCCCTCAGTTTTGACTAATCGACATGGAGACTGAAAATGAATTTCAAATTAATTTAATTTACATTATCTTTAATGTCAGATGAAATTTAACCTCCTTTGTTTCACCCCCAGCGCAATAGGATAAATCTCCCGTTTGGACTTGACTCTAATTTCCTGCCTATCAGGCTACGAGACTTCAAAGTACTTTTAAATATGAAGGCAGGAAACGCAAACAAACGTTTGCACGTGCAGCCCAGCTGAACACGTCAACTTCCCAACAGTCTATCTGCTGGCCAGTGCCCACTGCAAGTAACAAGCAAGCGCCGCTCAGGAATATTATCTGAGGCGCAGGCCCTAGCATGGCTCTCTGTCCATGCGAATGATCCACGTTACCCTTTCAGAAACCTAAATTCTAAACACTTATATCACATTGTACTCAAAGACCACTTTACAATAAAACTGAAGTAATCAAAGACCTCTGCCTAATCTAGAAAGTCGAGTATGAAATAATATTTAAAATTGTGATGAGTAGTCCTTTCAAATCTTTCAGGTTTCTCAGGATAAATAAGAAACTTCATTTATTCTAACGCAGTCGACACACAGTACGTAGTTGGGTTTTCATGGCCGTATAATTACTGACGCATGAGTGACGTGAGGAATGTGGGGTTATTTAATTTACGCTTCCTTTTGCAAGGGAAGAAGTTCGTGGTTCCGCGAAAATCGCTTGCTCAGCTGGAAATCGAACTAGCGCCCTAATTAAGAGTGCAACGCGTTACATGTACATTATGGGGCCCAAATTTAGTTACGGAATAAAGTAAAAGGCAACTCAACGATAACATTCCCCTACTAAAAGGACATTTGCGAAAACAAAAATAAGATTTTTTTTTATTACCAGATGTTACAGGAGGTCGAAAAATGCATAATTAAATATAACTTTTACTTTTCCAAACAAATTTACCAAACAGTTCATTAATTGCACAATGCCCCCTAGTTCTCACTCACGTTGCCTATAAAGAAACTTAACATTTTTCATACAGGAATGATAAACGACAAATTCTACCTGAGGCGATTGTGAGGTAAAGAAATATTAACATATATAATGATAACACTTGAAGCTTTTCCAAATTATTTTAGCCAAGAGTATTGCCATTCATATATTAATGAACAAGCATATATGAAACATTCTTTGCCTAGCTTCACCAAATTCACTGAACTTCGCATCGTTTTTACTAAAAGTTTCATGCTACCATGTTTGATTTTTTAATTTTATGAAACTTCAAAATGAAGAGCACTTTTAAATTTGATTTTGAATCGAATAGTCGGTGAAAAATTTAAACGATTCAAATGTCAAAGAAGCCACGAATTATTTCGTGAAAAATGTATGCACCATAAAGTTATAGTTGCAACTAACTGTGCCAGTTTGCAATATCTATTGTGAAAGCTAGGGTTCTAAAGCGAAAGACTGAATTTTACTGTTCTAGTGGTAGAAATCAACAGACAAACAGTTGTTAAAGTTAAATTCTTTTTGGGCTCATATTTTGCGAAAGGGCGACGGCTTGGGCTTCCTAATATGGTCCAGAAAAAGTTAGTGAGTGGCCTTAATATTATACGATGAAGTGATTATGCAAATTGATCGTATTTTTTAAAGAGGAACAAAGTCGCCCATGAGTACTGAGTGCCAGGTCAGCATGGTTTTTGTCCAGTTTTCCAGCTTTATTTGTAAATTAGGGAGGCCACTTCTTGGAATAGGCACAGTCTTAGCTTTTAGGGCAATGCGTCAAAAGAATTACAGTTTTATGAAGAAGGCCAAGGATTTTCGTTGAGGGCTTCTTGCACGGCATTCTTCACTTGTTCAGAGAGCGTGGCCTGGACTTCGTCCATGAACAAGTTCGTGAGGGCTTCCGTTAGGGACGCCGCCAGCCACGGCAGCACACCGAGGCCTTCTATGTTCACTTCCACAGGGCTAAGAAAAGGCGGATTTTAGCGTTAGACGTAGACAAACGTTTTGAAAATTTTCCCTAGGTGGTAAGCATTCAAAAACTCGTAAATGAAGTTTATGAAAAAAACGAGTTCCCCAACAGAGAACTGCACATGCTTTAAGGAAAGTGGTAGGAATTACTGATGAGTATTAGAAAATAACCAGAAAATTTTAGTGGAAATCAAATATGATTGAAAGCAGTAATTTTGAAACCACTAAAAGTTGAGCTTGAGAAGTTATTTACTTATATGTACAGAAAAATATGAAAGAGAAAAATGAATCTTGAAATAAGGTGTGTTCACAAAAAAAATTAAACGTTAATTTTTTTGTACCCTAGTCATTGGTCAGTATAGCATGACGGCTTTTTCATTATGTAGTTGTAGTGGTAGTGAAAGCAGCGCTTCAGTAACTCAGTCTATCTTGCACCGGAAGAGTAGNTACCTCTATTGCCTATGACCTATCCTATGCCCTCTGAGGGGGCTTTTTCATTATCCAGAATAGACCTTTATTCCCATCAATTAAACAAAAGTACAAGCATTTCTGTTCCCTTGTTTCAAAATTGCATTCTTTGGAAAATTTAATAGGTGTGAGACAGATAAAATGAAACGTTTTGATAAAATAGCATGAAATTATCTCAGAAATTGAATGCATGCTAATAACATTCACGATTGGAGAAAATAAAGACATAGAATTTAATCTTATGATCATTTTAGTATAAATATTGCTATTCCAGATTGGATGTACGTATTGAGAACCTAACGATTGTGGGAGAAAGAAAGAAAGAAAGAAAGAAAGAAAGAAAGAAAGAAAGAAAAAAAGAAAGAATCAATTATGTTTCTGCGTGCGAAGTACGAGCCACGATGCTCTGAGCAGTCAAGAAAGAACGCCGCCGTCAGAACTGCATGAATGATATTTTTTCCCGATGGAAGGAGAGCAAAGGCGCACACACTGATGAAACAAAACATGAATTAATCATGGCGATAGAAAAAAAGACACACTAAAATTATTGCGCTCTGAATATTTAGAGCACTCGGCTCATTTCAGTAAGAATTAGCACAATACATTCATTTTTATTAGCAAGATCATATGAAATTGTCGGGATTCTATCCTGATAACTGCGATTTTTGAGAAGCAGCGAGATCTTCTGCTGTTCCGGAGACCCGATGCGCGACAGAGATCACTGCCTCCTATATACATATAGGAGGCAGTGCAGAGATGTAAACGAGGATCTCGAGCTCCAGCGTTGTGGAGTTAAAACTGGTGTCACTGCTTCCTTTGTCTGCCATTAGTCAATAGCTAAAACTAACTATTCGTCAATAAAATTTCATAATTCTTCATTCTTTTAGACTTTGCAGGCGACATAGGCTCTGAGAACTTTCTCTGTTTTCTTGTCAGTATTGATTTATAGTGTACTAAGACAAGCCTCTTTTTTGGAAAGAACCTATATTTATTCCAGCACGCTTTGCCGTTGGGTTTTAAATGCCTCACAACTACTGGTGTGGTGCAGGAAGTGAGGAATGTGTGGTTTAAACTTCCTTTTCCAAGGGAAGTACTCCGCAGTAACGTGAAAAGCCTCACCTGAGCCGAGGCTCGAACTCTGGTCCTTTCGGTAGAGAGGCCATCACGCTAACCACTATACCATAGAGCCCACAAAAGATACACTGGTTTGATTATAAATTTCAGGAACTACCGAGGAAATTGCTAAGATTTGTGACGATTCACCGCGCTCTCCAGAACCGCAGTATCCTGGGCTATCAATTCTTGAAAATAAACTTGCGTTTTTATTTCAGTGTTCAGTGTTCTTTATTTAATGTTGTGTTTGAATAAATGTAGTGTGAAAGAAAATTTTAAATTCACCCTTGAACATGGTGAAACTACGCATATGAACTGTATGTTCAAATTTCACAAGAGAAATATCGAGAAGAAAAAAATTAGAGTTGAAACAAAGTATGAAATTAGTAAAACCTTTAAAAATGCACAGGCAAAACATGTAAAAAACTTCCTAGTAAATAATTAGAAAAACTCGGCTCACCGGTTGACAACTTTTAAAAGATAAGCACCCTGCATGTTGTTTCAAGAGACAGCCGTAATTTGTATCCGTACAATGACTCTACAATGCCTCGATCAAACTCTTGGGGACAGGGATCTGAAACCGTAAACTTTTTGGTGTTGATGATCTGTTCACGGAGACAAGTCTGGCTATGTTGCCAGGCTAGTCTGGCAAGTCTGGCAATGTTGCCAGACTTGTAAGGGGATGATGAGGTGAGAACAGAGAAAGCACCGTGTGATGACAGCGGCCAGCGTCGCCAACATCGAAATCTTAAATTTGCTTTGAAATTTGCTTAACATAATAAGCTAAATTTTTTCGACGGTTATGTGTACCGCGCGGGAATTTATTACATATGAGTGTTTATAAGAAACTAACTTTTTCCGACTTAGAGTTTTGTTATCTTAGTTTCTGCACCAAGAGGTTCAAATTAAATAGCTTATTTACTCTCATTTTCGAGACTTAAAGTGTGTGTTCCAACTACGCAGCCATCCACACTGCATCCACTTTTCTTCATTCTTATTTTATTGCTAATGGGCCTCGGGTTTCACTGGTTCCTCCTTTAATGAATGTATTTTTGTCGAAACTATACACTACTGTAGAGTACTATACCAATGATCATATTGACTCTATTAACCATGTTATTACGTTTTTTGGCCACCAGCCTGGGAACTGAAAAATGAACTCACTAAACTATTGTCAACATTTCCCGTAGTAACCCTTTTCGAACAAAACAGATTAACAAGCGACCCTTGTGAACTTTACTCACTTAAAGAATACGTTACCGGCTGGAATGTGATCTTCTTTTTTCTGTGGCTTATGCATCGCGTAATGCAGTACGTGGGTTCCACCAATGCCTCCTATCGGTTTCACTCACTGAGCGCTGTGAGTGAGAGTGCTGGACGAGCTGCCCGCAGTCACCGCACTCTACTTTGCTCTGTTCTTACCATGATCCACCATAAGGCAACATTGCCAGAATTGCGCATGTGAATAGACTATCAGAGGTAAAAATGTTAAATTTTAGATTTTTATTTTCACGGCTTTGACATGAGCATTTTAGAGTATGAACTACAACATACAATCAGTCATGTGCCTCTTAGAGTATACGGGTATACAGCCGTCTCTTAACGACAGCCGTCTGTCGTTAAGAGACAGCCGTCTCTTAACGCCGTCTCTTAACGACACGCCGTCTCTTAACGACGGCGTTAAGTAAACCGTCTCTAAAATACAGCCGTCTCTTAACGACATGCAGTGTTCATCCTTTACAAACTGTCAACCGGTGAGCTGCACTTTCTTCAATAGTTTTCTTACCATTTTTGTTTGGGTGTTATCCTTACTTGTTATTGTATGTCTACTTTCATAGTTTGTATAAACTCGAATTTCTTCTCCTATGCATTTAATATGAACTTACAAGTTAAAATGTATATATCGGGCCGATTCTTGTTGGAAATTTCCCTCTAGTGCTTGGAGAGTTCATTTTATGATGCTTTTAAGCTACCTCTTTTCTATAGCCTTCTTCATTTATTAGTCCCGTAAGAAATGCACAATGAATTCTTCTTATAAAACATAAAGCCCATTACATGAGCATAAAATATTGCTAATACCCCATAGGTTTATTTATTGAATACTTGTAATCAGGTGATATTATTAATAGAAAAGCGGAGAGCTTGAGCAACATGAATTATAACTTACCCGCGATCAAATATTAACTAAATAATGAGCAATAGCTTTCTCACGCGGTCCTTTTTGTACGTTGAGAATGGGTCAGTGACCTCAAGTCTAACATCGTTTGCAGAAAGTTCTACTTTCATCGTTTCAGCTGTGCTGTGGGAGTAGTTCATTGTAGCTGTACCGCCTCTGCTCATCTATTCTCTCACACAGCACAACACGATGCGTCGTTAATCAGTTGCAGCGTCTCTTCTGTGAGTCCGTTAGATGAAGCTCGTAGTCGATTATTGGTTTTATGATGCGTACAATTGTTTAATAATGGCTTTTTCTTTTTTGAGTCATTCTATGGTATAGTACAATATTGATCATTTGCATCTACTTTACTTTTGTGAACACCTGTTTGGTGTACTTCATAGGGAATCATTAAAGTGCCTGAATACTAGACTAGAAATACATAGTTAATCGGTGAAATTTACACATGTGCATAATAGTCATAAGGTGTTTATTGTTATCTAAGTAATTAACTACTGACTGTTCAGACAAAGTCCCTGACATGAAAACAAATGCAAAAATCTAAAAAGATTCACATCACACATAAAGGATCACTAAAGGAGCAATAAAAGAGCACTCGTACAGTACATCACTCTTGTTCATTGAAACATTAAGGAACTGTGTGCAACACTCATGGAATGCAAAAATGATTCTGCAATGATATGAATTGGTGAACGATCTAATTCTCCTAGCATACTTTGTAAATGGCTATCAACGTATCGATGTAGAAATACTCAGCCGTAGTCTAGCCATATTCGGAGTTGACGAAGTCATCTACTTCAGGTGAAGCAAACGTTTCAAAACATCATCTCACCCAAGCTCAGTGATCACAAACTGATCTAGATCGAAGATGCCGGTCGAGGAGTCAGCGCGGGCTGTCATGTAGACGTCGACCACTTCCAGCCCAACCGATGCGTCAAAAGAGTCTGTGGTGCCGTCGCTGGCAACCACTGCCCCATGGTACTGAGCCTGAGAGCAGAATGACAAACTTACAATCAGTATTAGAAAACGCATGAAAAGTTATTCTAAGCAAATGAATAGGTTTTAATTTGAAATATTGTCATAAGAAAAAGTATTACAAAACTCCAATTAAGTCACAAATATTCTACTCACACTCAACTTTTACTTCCTGCCTTACATGTGTTCAATGCGGCCCACACCTGCAGCAATGAGACAATCCTTCACAGACTCGTATCAGCATATCACGATCCTCTGAATTGATCGCTTTTGTTTTTCTACGTTCAAGGTTATCGTGGTTAGTGAGTAGCAGTGGAACTCAAAAGCAATCTTTCACACCCCACAAGAAAAAATCGCAAACTGTGTAAGCTCGGGATATTATGGACCAAACAAAAAGAGCCCGATTTTGTGCCCCCTTCCAACCGATTTACCGCTGAGTCACTTTATCATTTGAAAAAGCTCGAACCAGTATTCTCCATCTTTTTGAAAAATGAAGTCATGCAAATCTGCCTGCTGTGAAGTGAAGAACTAGTTCGGGGCAGAAAGAGATAGGCTTGTTCTGTAACGGTGTCGTTTTCGAAGAAAGTGGGACCATAAACCTTTTCCTGCGATATAGCATAGAATATGTTCACCTTTAATGGGATCTTCCATGCTCATTTGTTCCATGTGGGGGCACTGTTCCTCAAATATCAATCCTGACACACATTGCGATGGTTGGCTGTGTAACTCAAGTGAAGAATCGCTTCTTCACCTGAAATTAAATATTAAATGAAGTTTTTGTCTCCCATCATTCTAGAATGAAGTCGCAACGTACTATTTGCTTTTTCTTGTCGTCAATGGTAAGTGCCTGAAAGATGTGTAGTCTGATTGGTTCCGAATGTAGACGTTTTTTTCTCGCATAATTCACATGGTGGGTTGAGGGACCGTTAGCTCCCGGCTAGCTAGCTTTGTAAATTCCCGTGAGCTCTCTCAAAAGGAGCACCGACTCTTGCCACTTGTTCCTTTGAAACCAGTGGTCGTCCTGAACTCTTCCATTTAACTAGATGCCTGCTCTTTAGAAACTGTGTAATCAATCGTCGAATGTTCTTAGGAGCGCACGGATTAATATGGAATTGCCTCTGAAAAGCAAGTTACACTGCGGCAATTGAACTTGTTTTGTAAACTCGATAAAACAAAACGTATTTTGCTGACGTCTCGCCCGTCTGAAGGTAAACAACGATTAACGTTGTCGGAGGAACGATCGTGACTACAGCGCTTCTGTGATAACATTCAAAATTGAAAAGAGTTCTCTTACACGTGGTTTTTGAAACATTCCATCTCAATGCTGGAGAACTGCAGTAATGCCTGATAAAATCGGTTCTTTCTCTTTCAATAACCCTACAGTAAACAAAATATACAATAAATTTCATTTGGAAAGTAGCAATATTGTAATCGTAATAGATTTCAGTACGAAATGCACCTAGCTGACCAAAGAGTATTTATCGTCTTATAGTCGTGGAAGATTTAAAATAACTAAACTTTTTGTTTCCTTAACATCTGCAGCTCAGGCTCATTACCTGTGTATTCAAAAATTCAATTAGAAAAGCGTACCCTTAAATACATAAAAAGTCGGCAATTAGTGAGAATTAGGCAAAGTTATGAAATAGGCTATTAGATATGATTTTCTATATTAATGAGCCTTGAACGTCTTAGAAAAGGTCTTACGTTCATTGAAGTAGGAGCATAAGTACAAGTAAGTATGTATATGAAGTAGGTTTGCATGTACACGAAGTAGGTGCGTACGTAAATGAAGTAGGTGTGTATGTACGTACATGAATATTGAGCTCACGGAGATCCAAATCCACATGATGTGTTATGTTGTAGAGATAGATATAATTCACTTTATTTTAATGAATGAGATTCGATTCACACTGGTTGGTTTCATTGACGGAAATTCGGCCAGAAATAAAATTACTAGGCATAAAACCGATTAGCTTGTTTTTGGAAATGTACTAGTTCGGTGGAAACGCCGTTGTGAAATCTTTAGAATTTCTATGTATGTACGTATCGTACAGGGTGTCCAGAAGAAAACGATACCCAATTTTCAAGGGCTGTAATTCAGAAACTATTAAACTTACAAAAAATTGGAAATTCACATGATGTTTCTTAACATTTGTTCCATGCACAAAATTTGAGAAGAATTGATCCAACCGCTTTCTTAAAGCAGCATTTTTAGTGACCGATACTGAAAACCTGTTTGCACACATTCGTTAAACTTCTAATATTATGATATTAAAACCATGTTTTTAATAACATTCAACCGTTTATTAAATACAAAATTTCACTAAAATAAAAAGTAATCGAAATGTTCCTTTTATTGTTCGTTTCCTTCGGTGTGTCCTCCGATTCTCTTAACACACAGTCGCATTTGCCTCCTCATTCCCGCCATCACTCGTCTAACGAGAGTATCATCTCCTTGCTGTAAATTGGCCTCATTTTCAATTCTTTGCTTGAGTTCATCGGTATCGTGTAGTGGAGAGCAATAAACCTTACTTTTTAGAACTCCCCAAAGGAAGAAATCACGCGGCGTCAAATCAGCCGATCTGGGTGCTACTCGATACAATGATTCAAGGCGATAATGCGATTTTCGAATAGCTCATTCAGTTTTTCCATTACAGGTAAAAATTTTGAATAGTTTAAGATCACGTTTTCATATTCATGCGTAATTCAAATTACGAGTTGAAGCATAAAAAACAAAATGTGACATTCCAATTTTTTGTCAGTTTAATATTTTCTGAATCACAGCCCTTGAAAATTAGGTATCGTTTTTTTGGGACACCTTGCATATGTACAAGATGGGGTATTATTGTGTCACAATAAATGACAAAACAACACATTGAATTCGAACAAAAGAAAGCCTCTGTACGTTTCAGGAGCAGATGAATATTTAATGGTGTTTTTGATATCTAACATATTTAGTTTAAGATTTGAGGTAGAAGAATTGTCTCAAAGAAAATTCAGCATTATCTTCTATCGTTTCGCATACATTTTCGTCAGCTTATGAAAAAATACCTACAACATTTCTTAATCCTTAAGTACCATGGCCGCGTCGATAACTCTTCAGTGGTTACCTTTGTATTAAACATTACCACCTCATTACTTTAATTGGGTTGTTATCAAATATATTATTCGCCTATTACTCGTATTAACTAGTTTTAGTACTCGTATTAACTAGTTTTAACCCACTGCACATTGAAGCGGAATTTTATGATATACAAAATGCAAAATTTCTCATACAAATGCAAAATTTTTCAATTGGTTAACATTTATGTAATGGTTAGTTATATTAGAGTAGCGTATAGCAAAAAAAGGTCAATTTCGTTTTGGGTATGAAAATACATTAGGCTGGTAATGGGTTCATGTCCTCACTTGATGGAATACGAGTCTTGTGTCCTACTACTAATTCACTTTGGCTGTTTTATGATGTAATAAAAGTTTACCCTAAGCGGCTTACTTAAGTCTAACAGTTGTTTACCCGAAAGTTTACCCTAAAAGTTTAACCGAAGAGGCTTACTTTAGTCTAGAGTTTTTTTAAATTGTCGTGCGGGCTGAACCACTCTGATATTTTCTTTCTGCAACCATGAGAAATTCAAATTCAACTGAACTCGTGAAATAAATTACTCGCGATCACAGTTGACGAATGATTGTTCCATTTTAACTTAATAATCCTGCAAATCATCCGAAAGAAAAAAGGTCACGTACGTTGGATTATATGACTCTGCACTTCATTTTCCCCTTGAGTTGCGCAAGATAGTAAGTGTTTGAATTTTGAGGTGTTAATGATTTAATTACGTGTATCACTAATGAAAATTCCTCAATTATCAAAGTATGTTGGCAATTCTAGTACAAAAATCATCTTAGGAACATTTCGTTTGAGAAGCATTGTAACAATAAAGGTCATGGAGAAGTATCTAAACATCTAAAAAACCTCTAACGGGCGTTTAGAGCCTTCATTTATTATCAGCAAGGGTTCTGTAGAGAGTAATAAAAGTGTTTATACGAACGAATTAAAAATAAATTGAAAACAGTGAATTAAAAACGACGGGAAAATTAGAATTAATGATTTACTATATTCAGCAGGTATGTACTCCGGATTTCGTTAGGCATAGGTTTAGCTTGTTGATGCATGAATTCTAAAATACAAAGATCGAAATTATTCGAGCATGGGCCTAAAATTTTAAATTTGTCAATATTGTCAATAATTTATTTTTAATTATCTCACATAAATATAATTATATTTTCTTTGCAGAACCATTGTTGGTGATGAGTTGAGGGTCGAAACGTCCATTAAACATTTCGCAAAATCATCATTCGAAAGGTTCAACTTACTGTAACGTACAGCTGTCAAAAATTTCTACAATATTGATAAGTTCTATTTTATTGAAGAATGAAGAAAATGGCACACACAGAGCTTATGCTTGTCTAAAACATTCCAGTGCATATAAAGGAAAATGCAATCGACACTGCTTGATCAACTCCAGGAAAATGTGTTTAGTGTACCATGAACAGATTTTCATTTTTCCATTCAAATGAGACGAAAATTTACCTACCTATTTTAATGCGGTTTCGAAACTTTGCCAATTTGACATATGTACGTACAGCACCTGTCGAAGAAATATTGTGTACACTTCTACATCAGTTCAAATATTACAACGATAAATTTATTCTGACATCATGAGAATAATGTTAGGTAATTTTGAGGTCCACCATCACCATAGAATATCATCAAAATAGTCATCTCCTTCGTTGTTGATAATATTCTACAGTCAGATTAGACTAAAATCAACATGTTCGGCAGTAATTTTAATAACACTGTTGGGCGAAAACCGAATACTTTCATGCTACGACGAAACACCCTGCCCACAGTGAAGCATGGTGGTAAAAGCATCACGTTATGTGGTTGTTTTTCATCTGCAGGCCTAGGACGACTCTATGTCATGGAAAGAATCATGAATTCGGCAATTACGGCGAAATTTTGTTTAAAGATTTTATACCTTCTATTCAGATGCTCGGACTGCAATAACTTAATCGGTGTTTCAACAAGGTAACGACCATAAGCACATGCCGAAATACACTTCCGAATGGTTCCGTAGTAAAAGGGTCAGGGTTTTAGACTGGCATTCACAATCCCCAGATCTCAATCCAATTAAAAATGATTGGAAACAGTTCAAGGTTCTAGTTGGAATGAGGAAACCATCAAATCTGGCTGAATTGGAACAATTCTGCCTTGAAAAATAGGAGAAACTCTTTACTTAAAAAAACTGATCGATTGTGTAAAAATTTTACGCATGCATTTACTCATGGTACAATACTATTTGACATCGCTAGGCGCCTGTTACACTCGAGCGCAGGTGTTTGCTCGAAATACAAGATGCCGGCAAGCAGAGGGAGTGTGGGAAGAGAGAGCTTGGCACTGGGTAGAGGAGGAAGAAACTGAATGCAAACTGTATGAAACTACTGTTCATACTGTGTGGAGAATCTAGGTACTGAGATGCTTCCGGTTGAAATTTATGAATTTGGAAGTTCAGCAGGATTTTAAAAGTAGGTATACCTACAAACGCGACGGTACAGTATTACATTTCGCTTATAATCTTGGACAATATTGCCAATTTCTACCGAAAATTCGTGCAAGCATCGTCTTTGGACTAAATTTAATTCTTACCGATGGAAACTTGCTACAGCACTTACTTTAGCGAGGCATGGCACACAAGCCGACTCAGCTCGTTTGTTACGTTTGTGCCTGAGAAATGCTCTGAACCTACCCCCGGGTCCGGCATCAACGCGTGAACAGGTATGTCACCGTATTTCCTTTGCCTGCTTTTGGTTTTTAAAATAATTTTTCAAAACCTACAACGAAGAAAGTGCTCCGTGCACATTCGGTACATATTCCTGCTTACAGGTACATCATGTTCTTCCAATATGAATATGTTAGGTTTGACTCTTAAAGGAAAGCTAAATCTCAATAACCTTTTCTGCTAGGTTGTAAATTTGTAGGCATACTTATGTAAAGTTCCCCATTTTTCTGGTTTTATGTTTAAAAAATAAATTAATTTAAAACTTTCAACTGTTCTTTTGATGAAATTTCGGTTCCATTCTCCACAATTCTCCTAAACTTTAAACGCAGGTCCATTGATTTCATTAAAGCTGTTGATAGGTAAGAAATTCTCCCCATTCTCAGTTTTATGTGGACCTAATTAATATAATTAGAAACTACACGTCTTAGGAGAAACGTTACGCAATTTTTTGTCGGATATGATTGTTATAAAAAATTGCATAATACTCGTTCCAACATACGTTGATACTGAAAACGCATTCGTCAATGCAAGTTGCATTTAGTGCATGACTCTAACGGACATAATTTTTAGCCTGTAAGATTAAGAGAGAACGTAAAAATTGCTAATAAATCTAGTAAAGGCTTAAAATAATGATTCCTTTGATTTTTTGTGCGTTGAGGTAACAAGCACATTTATGTGCCGCTCTAGTGCGTGAAATGCTCGTAACTATATCGGGGTTATGAATAATATTCTCAAGTGAAAATTATATCCTCCACGATGTGGAGACCATTTAGAACGATTGTGAATTTTTTCTTCAAGAAGCTAGAACAATTTCATGGGGCAGTTAGATAGTGGAATACTTCTAGAGTTCAGTTAGCCACACTTCAGTTAGCGATTCCTTTAGTTTGCTGCTTTTATATGGCATCAGCACGACTATGTACACCTACCTGCAGGAGCCCCAAGGTGACATCAGCGTACCAGCACTACTACACCTACCTGCAGGGGCCCCAAGGCGATGTTGGCGTACAGGAAGTGCCAGTCTGCGACAGTGTCCACCGTGCTGGTGCCTGACCGCCGCGCCGTGCTCAGCCCCGACAGCGTGCTGTTCCGGAGCTCAGCCGTGTTCTGGCATGCAACAAATGGGGCATGTTTTTATGGTACAATACGTGATAAAATATCAAACTTGCAATAACAGTTGATCAGTATGTGGTTGCTTATTGAGAAGATAATATGCCTCGAATAAAATGTGTCGTAGTTCAGAAATTTTCAAAGGTCATTTCAGTTTTAATTTTTCTACGTGTTGATACGTAACAATTTGTGACCAACACCGAGTATTAATATTTAGTAAAAGTTGCTTTTTTCGCTTAAGATTCCTTAAGTTTTTCAGTGCTTTTTCAGTCTGGTTGTCACAAACATGGTGGTTGTAAAGTTGGTAAAAAGTCATGCATTTTTTGTCTCGAAAATATTCAACGTCTGGTTCTCAGTTGAGCTCCAACTCGGAATCAGCATCTAAATTTGAATAGGATGAATATAATTAAGAATCAAGAATCTTAACGGCAAACTACTCGTTTAAAATTGTGTTGATGTTCGCTATTCATGATACCAGATAACATAAAAAATGAGACGAGCCAATTCATGTGAGAAAGACAACCTCTAATTTACACGAACTGTAATTTCGGCAACACCAGCATACACGGTATAAATAGTAAATTAGGACTATTTTAATTATAAATTTTCCTAATTTCCATTTAGTAAGCCTATCTGTGACTAGACAATCGGTCAGACTACAAAAGACGTTGAAGTATTCCAACTATATGTTCGAAGGCCATTGGGAAGGGAAGAAACTCATTATGATTGAAAAAGGAGAAAAATAGTTTATTCCAAAGTTGGTCACATAGAAAGCATATACCTTTTGGTTTTTCAGTTAGTAAAATTACGGCCTTAAAATTAAGACATGGAAATCTGGATAGAACTTCTAATTGGGATTTGCACGACTACAATTAAATATTACGTGAGGAAGTCGCGTTAAAACTTCGGATCGTGATTCTAAATTCACTCCTAAGCACGAAAAGTGAAGCGTGATAATATCTCTTAATACAGTAATTACAGAGAGGCATGGTTTTTCAATTGCTTTCAAAACCTGCTAACACAATGACGGAGGCCAGATTTTGACTCTCTACGACAGGGGGACTTCCCATTGATTAAAAAAAATATCTTCGAATTTGTGCGATTTGCGACCTCATCAAATACAAATTTTTCTCACCCACTAAGAAGCGAATAGCTCCCCCTCTTCTCTTCTAATGGCTCACTCCTAACCAAGGGAAAAATCTGCATTTTTATATTAATAGTAATACTTAGATTTTAGAAAAAATGTTGGTATTCATGATTCAAATCCTAGATAAATGTTGGCTTACAGTCAATTGGTATATATATATATATATATATATAGGTTCTTCCAAGTTTGCATTCCCAGTGAGTCTCTCTTTATGAATGTTTACTTTTCACTAGCAGTAGTGACAGTGATCGGCTCCTTCTGTGACATAGACCCCTATGTAAATTGCTTTTAAAGATAGAAAATAATCTTTAGGGACAGAATGTCTCGCGTGCAAAAGCAAGTAAGGATGGGCCGGTGTTTTTCTTCTTGATTACTTCACATTCTACGAATTGAATGCTAGCTCTACTCGGTCATTCATTTGAAATTGCACCGACCTACCAATATTATAGTGGTTCGATTTACTAGTCTGCAATCTGTTCCTGAAAAAAATTTAGGACTCAGTTAATCGGCCGTACCATTTCGAAGTTTCAATTCACCTGCCGAAGGTGTTAATTAATTTCTGGTATTTTGTTTGTATTCCAAATACAGCCCAAGTATTGTCAGCATACTCCTTAGCGTTCAAAGTTTTAAACATTTTTGGACTCATACTGGCGATAATAAATGTTTTCGAGCGTTTACGAACTTTATGGACGTGCTGTTTTGGGCTTGACAGTTTTTGGAAAAAAAAACAATTTTCTTTTTACATCAAACTTAAATTTGGATGTCTACGGATAATAAACCAATACTAGTTGCATTTTAAAAATCGCGCCAGCATTTTAGCGGCTTGACACGCTGGCAGAAATTGATTTGGTAAAAAGTTTACGGGTGATGAGGTCATATTGGTGAACTTTCACTGAGGGAAACGCTATTGCAACAAAAATATCTTAGAATCTCCGAGTTTGATCGTCTGTAGCATCACATGAGAAGGTTGCTGTCGTCTTTAGCGACTGTAGAGCATCACATTCATGGCTTAGACAAGTTTACTGTAGAGCATAATTTTTTTCATTGTTATTGCACATGTTGTAAGAAAATGGTTCAGAAAGTATCATCCATTCAGTTATAAGTACAAAAATTGCGCAAAAAACTTTGTTTAATATCTTAAAACTATAGCTTTTCTCCATTTTTCCAAGTGGTTGCTGTTAAGTTGAAGCATTTGTCATCGCCTTTCACAAATTTTCAAATTCGTTTTCATTTAATTGTTTTATAGAAGTACAACACCAGTTATCAGCACACCGTGAAGTGTGTTTTTGAAAGATAACCTAAGTTATTCAATATTTATTCCAAGGGTTTTCTTCAAACATTGCATTTGGCTGACATCTATTACGAATTTTTAGGAGGGTTTTTCTTACGAAAACTAGACCCTAAGAACACGACTCATCTTCACATTACAGGAATTTGGACCTACGCCTGAACCCAGTTCGAGAGTTGAGTCCGGCAGCATCAGGGGATCCATCCCGGAGTCCAGCAGCAGCTGGTCCGCCAGGCGCATCACCACGTCCATGTAGAGGTTGGCGTTGCCCAGCTCCCCGTCTAGCTCTCTGGAGCAGCACAAAACGGCGCAGGGTCAAATCGCTGTGTGTGATTTTAATACATAACATGTTTTTTAAAACATGTACAAGGTACTGACTAAATTACAAGAAGAGCAACAGCACGAGTCAGGGGACTGTACAGGTGATTCACTACCGTAAAGACTTACCATAATATTAACAATATATCGGATACCTGTGAAGGATTCAATTCAAGTTGATAACTCCATTTGCTCATGTTTTAGAAAGAACATTTCATTTTGTTTTATTACAATGAATGTACTTATTTTTCAAAAAATCACTACAAAGAACTTCTCTCGGCTCCAGATATATTTCTAAATAATTTAAATTCATGATAACCATCTAAGACGATTCCAAGAGTTGCAAAATGATATATTCCTTGCGGCTATTCAAACATGGCTGTGCTTTTCAGATATGAGTTCAGCCCAACACTGGTGCGTGATTTCTTCGAGCAATCACGTTCCATATCTGAATAGAAATTTCTGCACTCCGGCAGTGTTTGAACTTCACTTTATCAGCTACAAAGACGTTTATGGAGTATATTCCTATATCCCTGATCGGACTTCGAGGTGAACGGTATGATCGTTTTTGCTGTACTCTAATTCACGGTCTGAAATTAGAATAAAACTAAATACAGGCTTTGCCAATTTATAGATTGTGCATGAATCTTTTTTTAATCTGAAAATTAAAGTGCTAAGTTTTGAAAAATAATACTTGACAGAAATATTGGCAACACGGACATGTGCATATGTGCAACTTTTGAATCAGTTCTGAGCAGTAGTGAACAAACTAGAGTAACACAATTGTTTGAGGAATGTACCACCCTTATGTGCCTTGCAAATTTTCAGTTAATTAAAATGAGTCGCCATAAGCACCTAATTAACCAAGAAAAGACAAAGATTGTGTCTAAATTAGCTGATAGTGAATATGTGAAAGATGAAGCTGTTCCTTTGGGCCGTGATGTTCGTACAGTGAAGAAGTATCTCAGCAATTTTACAGCAAAGGCCGTAAGGAAACACAAGGGAAAGTGTAGGACCCTCGCAAGACTTGATTTATCCAGAGTGAAACTGGAAATACGCAGGAGCCCTCATTCAGCAAGCAAGAATGTTTTTTTGAGTATATTGGACTAGATCATATATCGAAAATGACATGATGTCGACTGCTGAGAAATTCGGCAAGGCACTTTATGCCTGATACAGGGTGACACAAAAACAGAGGGAGGATGTATCACAACCCGGTTCTAAATACAAAATGTACCTATGTATTTAGAACCGGGTTGTGATACATCCTGCCTCTTTTTTGTGTCACCCTGTATAAGACCCCGTCTAAAGCAGAAACATAAGGATTCTAGACGTGGATGGGCAAGAACATACATGAAATTGGATTATAAAAACGGCCTCTTCACCGATGAGATGCTTGCTACACTAGACAGACTTGAGGGGTAGAGAAGAATTTGGGTTCCACATGAGTTACCGGCGCCAAGATCTTCGTCGACCACGTTAAAAAGAGGAGGAGGTGTTATGATATGGGCAGGAATTGTTGGCAATGATTTAGTGGGTAATTTTAGAGTCTATGAAGGTGTAAAACTGACTACAGCTCCCAATGTCGACTTCCTGAAGAAGACGATTTTTCCGTGGTTCAGGAAAAGGTCTCTTCCCAACAAAAATAAGTTATTTTTATGCATGGAATTGCCCCGTAATAGGATGCAAGGGTTACAGTAGAATATTTGAGGACCCTTAAGCTCACAGATGGTTCAATGATGATATGGTTTGTGTGTTCTACTGACCTGAACCCTATTGAGAACCTGTGGTCTCTGCTTAAAGCAACGTGTGTGCGAGTCGAGACGTCAATTTTTCACCAAGGATCACATGTGGCGGGAATTTCAAACTTGCACCGAAAGTATTGTTGCAAATGAAATTGAAAATTTGACAAAATACATTAGGATACGTTTCCTGGTTATTGTTGAAGCACTTGAAGAGTAAATTAAACATAAATTTGTTTCGCTTAAGTTGTGTTATAAGAGATTGGGATTAAAATGCTTGTGATGTTCATACTTTATTTCATTATTCGTACTGAAGCTTTAAATTGTAATATTCCTCTATTTTACAAATTTTTCCCGTTGGTGCACAAATGAAGGTAAGGTAAAAATTCAGAAATTAAATTCATTTCATGATCTTCCGTTATATTAAACTGATCGATGGGAAATTCTCACATAACAGTCAAAACCTTGCATGGAAGAATCTTCACAAATTTTGTAATGACTGATACATTTCTAAGTCAATAGTTCAGGAAAAACTATCTTGTACAGAAGCTTGGCACAAGGTGTACATCCTAATTTTAGCCTTACGTGGGGATGAGTTCGCTGATAGAGACGTTCTCAAATGCATGGTTGATGATATTTTCGACCGCTTGAGAGAAGATTGGCTCCGCAGCGTCCCATACCGCGTCGAAAATGCTCTGACCTGCAGCAATCATAAAAAATGTTCCATGTACTCTTCATTTCATTTTCTTCCAGTGGAAGAAATGTGATCAGAGTCATCACTTTTATCCAAAAGTCAGTTTAACTGATAACATGTCTAAGGGCGCAAATACGTAGGAAATACAGTAAAAAGAAGTACAGTAACAACCGCATGAGTCAGAGATTCTGAGCGACAAAAAGTGCAAGCACAGCTGCAGTAATATTGCCCGGCGTAGATCGTAATATTGCAGCACAGAGGGCGAAGAAATTGTAAGCGCGTGTGTATGTGGGAATACAGTGCAATTTTACTTACCCTGGCTAAGTTTTCTTGCACTAAAAACCTTAAATATTGGTTTAAGAGTTCTTTTTAAAATGTGCCGTTTTTGAAAGGATTGTTAATCTACATTTACAAATGTAACTTATATATTCAGAGTACTTCTATGAAGTTTGGTATGAACTCGGAAAGTGTGCAAAACAAACCGCTCGAATATAATGTAAAAGAAGTTGATGAGGAACAACTGGCAAACATTTTTGGGAAAATCCAGAAGTAAAACTTTTACAAAGTGATACTCTAGGACACTGACGTGTCAATAAATACCTTCGCAGCCCTCGAGTATTAGATGAGCAGTTCTACTTAGATTTGCTACATAAAATCCCTACATAAGTGCATGTTGTTTGACTGAGTCAGGAAACTATGACCTAAGGAAGTCATAAGTAGCTGCCTACATACAAACACAAATTTGTTTCGAAAATCAACATTACAAAGTTGAATGAATTAGCCATCTGATTCCCAGCTCCACAACATAATCCTCACACACAAAGGGACACCTGATATAGTACCAAATCGTTCCACCGTCTCAGTTTCAAGTATTCTAGAAAATTTCAAGTTTAAATTTGAATTTAAACTAGTTAGAGCCTGGTTTGCCATGTTAAACACTACGCACAAGTACAATTTTTGCTTACCTATTTCACTGAGGAAGTTGTTCATGAAGTCGGCCATGTCGCCACAGCCAAGAATGCACTCCAGCATCAACTAGAGTAAAAAATAATTAACTCACAAAGCATCCATCTTCTTCGGAATTGAGTTAATTCTTCGAAAAATGAATTTATAGCTTCTATCTATGGAATAATACAACTTTTAAACGACCAAGTAAAAAGATTAATACCTATCAACTATTTGATGTAATTAATTTTGGGTACAGGTAAAACATAGAGCAAGAAATTCAGAAACACAATCCAGCTGTTCTGGGAGTGAAATTCCTGCCATGTGCAGCTTCCAGATTTTAATTTCTTGTAATTTATACGGAATAAATAATCTCTCAACCGAAATTGAAAACGTCCATTAATTATGTTCAGCATCAGAGTTTGATGAAATGTTATTGCCCGCTTAATATTTTCATCAACATCATTATGCGTTTAAATCTAATTTCTTTCTGAAATCCAATACTTTTCAGCGTTTGTGTTCAAGTTTATTTGTATCACATTTCGACTGGGTTGCAATTTAAAGTCCAACCAAAACAGTTACCACGGCTGAACTTCATTTCGCCTTGTATGCGTGTAACGAAATCTCTTTCCATGTTTGTCTCTTACGTTTTCGGAATTCCCCGAGACATGAAAGTAGAAAAGGGTAGGAAAAAATTTTCGCCAAAATACTGCACCAATGATTATACTAACCCGTCATCTCCCCTATAGGAACATCCAAAAGAATCGGAAAATTTTTAAGCATTGCTTTCACAATTCATCCAGCGATGAGGAGAAGGAGGCAGGAATGAGTCATACGCACGATATTAGTAGGTCACATTAGATATTGAGAGATCCATTATGGGACCCAAACATAAAATGCTTTAGAAGAGCAATATTGCTACAATAAGTGTGGGTTGTTTAGCAATGTGATTTATTACACAATTAATGACGAGATCTTGTCTTTCAGTAACCATACGTGTAGTTATGGCGAACTAAAGGGCGTTTTTATTAAAACTCATGGAGAAACGTGAATTCGTTATGTGTGAGTGTGATGGGTGAATATAACTCAAGTGAATGAAATGACAGAAATTGCGTCCTAAAAGCTTCTACTGAATGATAGGCAGAGAGCAGAAGTATGAAGACCTAACTGCAGCGTACCTGGCTGGCCTCGTTCTTCGAAGATGAGTCTGTTTGACTGTGCAGGATTTTAAAGAAAATTTGATGAGCTATTTATAATTTATTTCAAAAACTATTTGACTTTGGCTCCGGTGTTTGGAAATGTGACAGATTTATAGAAAAAATAAAATAAATTTTCGAATTAATTGATATCATACGCGTTAAACTTTAGAATTTCCTTCAAAATCAGTCAAAATTCAAGGACAAGACATACATGAGAAAATAAAATAGCTTTATTTTGAACAGCATCACATTCAGCAACTTGATTTTATGCTCTTTTTAGTCGATTGATATTGGTACATGTATTGTAGATGTTATTTTTTTAGATGGTCGATGAGATCTATTGCATAACAGCAGTTAGACCTCAGCAAACACTGGGAGAGGCAGAAATATTTGATCTTTTAAATTTAGAACAACTCTATTCTGAAGCGCAATTTTTATCGCGATCTCGTATTTCATTTTAGTTTAAAGATTACCTTTTCAACCATATGTCCAATTTCTGACATTCCGAAGCATTTTTACAAGTTTATGCGTTGAATACGTGCTTGGACATGGGCAATTAAACACCAATAAAAAAGTATTGGAAAGTACATCTAAGGGCTTGCAACATAAGTCATTTAAGTAGGGACCATTTTTAGCCACGTAGCAGAGCGTCAGCTTCAAAACTTGGTCTGGTACGGCAGCAATGTCCTGACGCTGACCCTCTTTTAATTCGTCTAATGAGCGTAATTTGTGTACGCTCACGCTCTATCCAACACTAATGCAGGTCCCGGGACGTGTGTTACAGCTGCGGCACGAGACCTAAGAAGAGCCTAGCTAAATATGGAAACATCCGAATGACAACTCCAGTCCTTAAGAGTTCAATTTTTAAATAACTATTAAATTATTATGTTAAATAAATAATCAGGCAAAAGAGATAAGAGATGCGTCAGTCATGAGTTTTCATTCATTAAACACCATCCGATTTTTTTGCTGCACCTCGTAAAAGTTGAAAACTAACAGAAGACTTCGAAATTTTTATTTTTAAAAATGTTAGAATACCTCCTGGATTTCACCGTCATCTCATCCTCACATTCTGCACCGCTCATCACCTACTCTCCTCACTTTCTACACTGCTCTCTTCTTGTTCTCCTCATTTCTTCTCCTCCTAACCATTCTCACTTTTACCCTCTCGTCAATACTATGATGATTTATCTCTCACCTCAACCGCTCTCACTTATTCGCTCACCAGTGCCACCATCACCCGTACCTCAAGCTTTTCGAAGAACACGTCCAGCTTTAGGTCACTGATGGAAAGTCTATCCTGAAAGACGTTGTAGTCTACCGTGGCCGAGCCCTTGAAGCCAGACTGGTAGGTGTCAAGTCTGAGGAGGGAGCAGTGATGGGATTCACATGTAATGAAGTAGAACATGATATGAATGAAACTAGAAAGAAAGGGCGAGTGATAATTTCGAGCACTATGCTTTTAAAGCTACTGTTGTTAACGACTGGCTTAGAATAGAATCATTATATTTACATATCTAAGTTCTGAACTTCATATCTCAATGGTACACGGCTAACATGTGCGACCGAAATTTTAGCCGTGATTTTAAATGAAAAATTAAAGTAAATATGAATAACAATTGTAAAAGGAGCGCGAATATTGATCAAGACAGGCATAAACTCGACCAGTACATCATGGTTGCGAGCAACGATGGCCACGCATGTGAATGCTAATAAGACTGAGAAGTCCGTCCTTCAGTTGCCGTAAACTCATTTCTTGCAGCAGCTATCACCTAGGCGGAAGGAAAAGATCCACGAACTTTATTACCTTTTACGATTAAGAACACTGCGTGCCTGCCTTCAGCGAGGAAGTAAAAAAGAAGTATGTACGGTTTAGGGTACACTAATGCTAATATTCGAAAGCGGATAGCTAGTTCATTTCGCTCAGTTATATGTTACGATTTTACACAAATGGTTTTTGCAGCTTACACGAGTGTTGTGCGTTTGAGCAGAATGTATGATATGGTACGATAATTTTAAAGTATTCCTCAAGGAATTCACTTAGGTAGAAGTACCCGTTTATTTGAAGAAATATTCTGCTAATTTGAGGACTACTGAACTCAGGGACTACTTATTATTCAATATGACCAATTACTTTCTTCCACCACGCTGCAACAATTTCTATGATGGTTCTTACTACCATATAGTTTGTGTAAGTTAATGGTCGGACTCGTAGACATAGATGCCTTAGTTTTCTATAGTATCACTGACGCTAAATTAGCATTGCAATAAAACACTCAAAATGTTATACTTGAATATCATTTGTGCAAGCTATGAATGATTTTTAGGAAAGATTTGATTTACGAAGATTTTTCGTGCATTCCTCGAAGGCATCGTTACATTGATATGAAGTACAAGAACTGTTTGTTGATCAACTTTATCAGTTGGTGCAAAACGCAGGTCCAATTTCACTGTTCTATTGCAATGCTGGTGCGTGTATGCGACGTTACTTAAATAATTGTGAAGTGGTAAAGCTCCATTTTTGAGAACTCAAATTTGTATTCCTGCTCTCGAAAGATCTCTTTCAGTAAATCATCAATGTTTCCATGTCATAATTGCAGTAATTTCAAATACATTCACTTTTTTCAGGACTGGTGCCTTAAATCGTTTTCTTCGACGGGACCGCAGTTCTATTTTATCAGCCAGCAGCCAAATGAAAATTTCGCTGTGCAAAAGAAAGAAAAATGCATAAAACGCTTAGAGAAAAAATGATATCACATAAGGACAGTATCTTTTTCGTATATTTCTTAAATGTTAGAAATTCATTTTTCAAATGGAACAAATTAGGTTAATTTAGTTGTTTAATAATTCCCTACAAGCATCACCGAACTCCTCAAAGGTATTGAACGAAAACAATATGGTTCTTGGAGAGATTTAAGGATAAAAAGAAGTACCAGCGTGATTACAAACATTAAAACCTCTAAAACACAGACGGATCTTAAGAAATCCATCTTCAGCGTCGGAAAAAAGAGTAATTTTTGAGAAAAATCCAACACCCACCTCATCTATCAGAGAACATTATTTAGCCTAAGACCACCCATTCAAAAGTTAAAGTTTCACAATTTTGAATTTTTTCCGTGCCATACTTTGGAATATTTACACATTTTTAAATTTCGTACTGAGATCAATGAATATAGTCTCCCTTTGAAACTAGTCACTGTTCAATAAATTCGTTTTTATAGAGTTAAAAGGTATAGGGATTTTGAAATTATATTTTTATTGTGTATGTTATATTTTATTGAGTCCTGTCTTATTTTTGTATTTTTGTAGAATTTTATTAAAGATTACTCTTTTTTAGACACTGAAGATGGATACCTTAAGATCCGAAACGTCTGTGTTTTAGTGATGTTAATGTTTGTGATCACGGTGTTCCCGTGATATTCCCCTCCGTACTTCGTTTTATTCTTAAAATTAGATTTCCTCCAAATCATCCTATCTCACATATAATATTTATGCATATATATATATATATCATCGGTTTATCAATGATGATATCTACAATTCACCAAATCATTTCACTCGCATGAAATGAAGTGGCACATGAGACATGTATGAACATCTCGACAACATGCCTTGAATTTCAGGGCTGAGACGCGCGCACTCCCGGGGTTAATGAGAACCTTATTGTGTCTGTCGTCTGTGGCGACGCAGCCACTTTGATTTACTTCTGTAATTAGATTTGTTGTCGAGGTGATGGCCTCATTTGCAAACTGAAATTTTTGGGGTATTTCATGGAATCCTAACGATCACGCTAATGAATCTAATCGAGCAAAAGGCACGATTAGTTTTTACTCGTCCTGAAAGTGCAGTCGAAAACTTAAGTTTCTGTTGAAAACTAGCTCTTCACAGTAAAGTATGTAAGATATAAAAAATCGCATTTCAAAAAGAGCTTATACACAGTGTGAGAGATTTTCATTTTCATGTAAAGACATCGTTGTTTTTGCGTGTGTATGCACATATGCACGGTGCCTATTGATTTGAATTATTCATTTATTAGTAGTTTTTTATATCAAAAATGAAAAAAACGGTAAATACAAACTCAACTATTGTTCAAGATTATCATTTACCACAAACGCGTTTGTTTTTTCGTGCTTTTTCGATAGTCAGAAACGAAGCGTGGAATTAATGAAAATATACTTTTGATATTTTAGTAGAAAAGAATATTTCTCATCGAACCCAAAAAGCTCATTTAAATTGAACGATTTTTTATACATGTATATAGTTGAATATTAACAATTCTTTTGCGAGTTACTTTTTTGTGAAACACCCTGTAGAAATGCACGATTACATATTAAAAAATACGTAGTTTCATTAAAAATGATTGTGCACCAAGTTCACGTCAAATGTGCGTCACACATTTAAGTGCACGCATCTGTTAAATATCAATCGAAGCTTCATCTGAAAATTAATGAGTCATAAATTGACACCATTATCAAATTCAGGTTACGATTATAAACCTATCACTCACGTGTAATTTCCGTGGCCGAAGATCGGGAAGAGTGAAACAGCTAGTCCATTGACATCGTAAAGCCCATCTGCATGGAAGTTGTCGAGACGGAACTCAATGAAAAACTTGGGTTTGAGTCCCACCGAGACGTTTACTTGACAGATGATGAACTCAGCCAAGTTCCTGACCATTGTGTCGTTGACTGATCCTTCCAGTCTGCGGGCAGAGGTTGGTTACCACGCTTTCTGAACTGGACTACATTTTTTCTGCCGCTCTGTCCTGGGAAAATAAATATTGCTCTTGAAAGGCTTGCATGTACGTTGGAACTTTTTCATACCACAGGGAGAAAAATCACTCATTGCGCCTCAGGGAAAAAAAGGTCGTTAATAGACATAAAACTTTAGCAGCACTTTAAAGGAAAATTCAAGCATGTTGAGTGCCCGGCGCTGCTTACATTTCTGAGCCCTCCAGTCTGCAGGGCCAAGACACGTGACACAGTGACGCTTCACCCCACAGCCTCACGGCAGGCCCAACTGGAGTGTTCACTATTGTCAGAACTGTACTCAACGTAACAATTCAGCATATAGCCTAGTTTTATCCGAGCATATAAGATGAAAATTTTAATTCTCAAATTTTCATTCAGTTGAGGAAAATCAGAAGTCGTTTGAAAGTCATTTCCAATTCCCTGTTCTCTTGACTGAAATTTGAGTTCGCATATTTTTGGCTGAGTAAAAACTTTATTTAAAAAAAATGGCGTCAGCGATAGTTAAAACTGTTGTAAGAAACCATTTCTGTTGAGAATAATGATGGTCAAATGTTATTAATTCTATTTCTCTGAGAGCAGTACAATAGTCTTTGAACATTGAATACATCTAAATGAGTTCATTTTTTAAGAAAAATATCTGCTGAGATTTATGTACTAGCCAGAAGCAGTCTTTCCGAGAGCCCGATATGGTTCGCGAGCCATAGCCTACCAATTCCTGGTTTGAAATATGAACGAGTGACTGTTTTATTTAAATTCATTAAAAGGAGAAATGGCGGATTGTCTGTTCCTCAGTTCGGGCAAATGGCGGATCGTGTATATACGATGCCCAAAATTTTCCTCTGGCAACTATTCAATGAGGTCGTTAGTCAAAAGAAAATTTAATGGGTGGGTCTGGTAACAAATTGTTAATAACAATTCGCCAAAACAAGTTATTCGTGACCTCTCCATACAAAGTCTACAAAAATCTAGCTTCCAGCATGGGGATGGGGTTGGAATTCTACTGCAGACTCATAGTTATCGCTAACGATAAAACACGAAGGCAGCTAATTTTCTACCTTCCATTCTCGCATCCTCTACTTTCAAACTACTAGTAATTTGAAAAGCTTAGTTTGTTAAGAGATATGGTTTTAGGTCAGACTTGAAAACTGATTAGTACGTTGACTAGTATTTGAAGGTACATACGATTTTAATGTTGATGTCGAAAAACAATAAGCTGAACCTTGAAAAACTTCAAACATTTATTTACCACGAGTAATCTTAATCAGAAATGGTATTACAATCAATTGAGAAATGACAAAAAACTGGAATCAAAATGTACACTACTTATGGGCCCAATAAAACATCTATAGGGCAACCTGTACAGGGTGTCCCACAAAAACTATAGCGTATATTGATTAGATTTTACTCAAAAACTATCGTTCATATTTTAAGTCTGCGTAAACTAGTTTTTACGACAACATTTTTCTATCAATGTTGAATTTTTCATTGAATTTTCATGTGCAGTATTAATTCATTGATGTTTTCAGTGGTGACTATTCAAAATGTATTTGCACAAGGGTGTTAAAATTATTTAAAATCTATGGTGAAAGGAAACAAAGTTTAATCGAGTTATAAACCGAAAAATAATCTTCGTAAAAGTGCTTTAAGGACCATTTCTTTTAGTTCTAAGGCCATTTTCTTTTCTGTGTTAATCATTTTTATCAAAGCATATTCAATATTTTGTTCGCATCGATCTCATTACTTTCTATCTATCAGAAATTGTTGATAGTTTAATTGTTCAATTATTATCTATTCATAGGTCAGAACTGAGGTCAGACTGCTAAGTAATTGGAAATTGATTCCAGTTCAATGTTAAATGTTCAATTTTCAAGGTCTTCATTCAAAACCAGGGCCAATGTCAGCGGAAACAGTTTTATCAATAAAGTTTCAAAATGAACATAAACAAAAAAAGAGTTTGAATATAAAAAACTCTGGAGTAAATATTCTTACCATGTTCAATGCTTTTCAAATTAGATGTAACTCTCCTAATTTTATATGCAGAGTGATTAATTTAGGTATTTACTTGTTTGTTGGTGCAGCCCCACAGCCGAATTAGAGAGAAAATAAACTACTTCTTAGCATATAATTTCATAAAGTTCTTTTACTGAAATAATTTTCGAAGTATCATCTCTTTCTAGTTCTACTTTTATGCCGGAGAAATCATGGATATAGTATAGTTAATTTGGCCGTTACTAATTTGAAGACAGTGAATGATAAAAACAAGTGATACGACCGACAGATTGCTTAAAAGTTTAATCGTGGATTTACGCCAAATAATTATCAATCATTCTGAGTTGGGCATTTGTTTGTGGCACGGCGATGTAGTGTGAACAATAAACGGCTAGTTAATAACAAACACACACTCGTATATCACATTGCCTTACATTTGGTCAAGCTTGGACTGCAATCATTAACCCTGTATCGTACAATTTGTCTTACATTTGGTCACGCTGGGACTACAATCATTAACCGTGTATCGTACAATTTGTCTTACATATGGTCACGCTTGGACTACAATCGTTAACCGTGTATCGTATAATTTGAGCACATAGCATCCTGGCGAGCGACTGTGGCTCAAACCACAGTGCATCTGTGCTTGCCTTTGTCTACTTGAACTAACGCAATTTTGGTTAGTAGCATTTACGATCGGTCGCTGCACCCTGGTTTCATGAAGCAGCAGGCCACCAAGCGGAGCTTCTGAGCCCACCAAGCGCCACTTGGCTCGTACTGGCCAGGCTTAATGCGCCTGAGTAGCATTGTTCATACGAATGTACCATTTTGAGAAAGTAAAATAGAAAAATTACGAAAGTTCGTCTGAAAAGTTCTGTGTTACTTCTCTCACATTTTCTGTGCATGAGTAGTGTGCTGCAGACGCAGCAAATTGGCTGCAGAGAGAAGGAACTAGCCTTAACTATGAGCAGCCGCTCATGATAGTTCATAATAAGTGACAGTACGAAGTTAAAGCGAACATGTGGGATAGAAGTGGAATGTCTTAGCACATTGATGGTTCATAAAGTCCCATATCACATCAATTTACTATTTTCTGGACTCTTAAGACATAATTGGAAGTCACAGTTGCCGGATGGAACCTCAGCCACCGGAATCTTTACAAATCTCCACTATCAGCGGCGCATGGCCGATGAAGGTGTTGATATTCCTTATGAGAACCTTTAACTTAAAATATAAATCGATTACTAGTAGCATCTCGATTGCGAATGTTCAAATTCTGAAAAAAAACAATAGTGGATCATAAAGCTCCCAATCTATTTCAGGAGTTGAGTCTCCACGGTCCCGGCACCACATTGGAGTTGAGTCTCCACGGTCCCGGCACCACATTGCGACTTCCAATGCCAAGCGAACATCAGAACAGCACATTCAGCATTTCATCTTTCCTTCACGCACCTCTTTATGTATGCAAAACGAATTATACTACTTGGCTAACACTTATATACATGTACATAAGCACACATTCCAAATTTTGACAACGTTCACCTCGTTCAAGCCTTGTTCCAATCATTCTCTCCATGCGGCATGCCTTTACCTGTGCCATAACCCAAGCATATATTTATTACTTCTTTATTTTACTGCCCTATGCCTGTATAAGAAAACACAAAAGAAAAACCTAAAACTATAGAATATTTTAAATTGTGTTTTGCATCACGTCGATACCTAAACATCAAAATGAATACAGAAATTCCCCGTGGTCGAATAAAAAAAATCATTATCGATACTTGCAAAGACTGACTGGAAGGTACTTCGAACTACGTATTACAAGGAGTGTATTTGCACTGTAATTTTATTTAAGATGTTCTTCGAGTTAGTACTTCACTTTTCGTGAGCATAGAATTATGAATCACAATTCGAGGTTTCAATGCAACTTCTACCCGTAATTTTAAGGTTGTAGTCACTGACCACAATCAGAAGTGTCACTTGACTTTCATATTTTTAATTTTAAGGCTGTAATTTTACTGATTGAAAACCCGATGTACCATGCTCTGTATGTGAATGATATCGGAATAAACGATTTTTCTTTTCTTTCTATTCTTTCTAGCTCGTTTGGGGTTGGGGAGAGGCTGCGGCCTGGTCTGCTCAGTCCCCTGCCTCGCTCGAGAAGAGCTGGCAGTAATTCTCACATGACCTACTGACTACATGAACTACTTGTCTCGCCGAGTAAGGACTCGTCCTCGTTCAAAGCCGTCCAGTCTGCCTCGTCCTGTAAGGCTCTGAATGGTTTTGAACTTTTTGTAACAATACTTTGAACGGTTGATACAGGGACTTCAAATTACTTCGAAATAGATCTGTATTCATTGCCGTTTTTGCTACCATCTACAATCTTTTGTCTCTAACTCTATACGGCCCTCCTTTGTCTTCCCCATGTTGTTCGAACTATGGCAGAAGTTGAAATGAGGCATTTCACGGATGCTAACGTTAAGTAAACTATGATAATTAGAATACTCTAGAATAACCTGGAATGTCTCCATTAAATAATGCAGATAATAATTAAATTCAGATAAAAATTCACTAATATTACCTTATTAAACCGTAAGTACTTTTCTGCAGATTATTGAGGTGGGTGCGAATAAATATGAACATGGTTCATTTACTATTATTGTTCATTTTTTTCGAAACAAATTGTTTCAAGAATTCTCATTTCGCATCGTATGTCAGAACATATTCAAAACTTTTGGAATGAGCATTGCCAAGAAGCGTGGCCTATTAAAGGATTTATTCAAATATATTCAAGAATAACACAAGGGTATGAATGATTTTGGGTGTAACTAAACGTTAAACTCCAATGCAATATGAGTTTACCGAATTGGAAGTATATCCATCTCTGCATTCAATACTTTTTTAGATCTTAATAAGGCTAAAAATGGTGCACAATCAGAGATTGATCTGTCCTAGTGCAAATTTGGTATGAATAAATAAAATAGAGAAGATAGGCATACTCGTACAGATCTACATACACACTACCTGGAGAAATGTTTGCCGCACTATGGAGGAATGTGGATACAGCGAAAACAACGAAGTTTAATAGTTTATTAGAGCTTTTTTCCTATGATTACATCTTTCATTTTATTAGGCATAGATTCTGCAAGAATTTGCAATCAATTCAAGCAATCTAAGTGAATATTTGTCCAAAGTACTGTTAAATGTTGAGAAGAACTTCTAACGAAGAAGGAAGAGGTGTTGAGGCTCGCAGTTTTCTCTCTAGTTAGTCCTACAAAATTCAATAGGATTTAAATCAGGAGACTGTAAAGACCATTTCATTTGAGAAAACGATCCTTTGTGATCCCTGAACCAATCTTGCACTACTCGAAACCAGTAGATGCGAACGTTGCCGTCTTAAAAAATGCCGGACCCATTTCAGGAAAATATAAATTCAAAGACGGGTGTACTTGGTCACTTAATATGTTCGAATAATCCTGAAATTTTATTTTGTGGCTGCATGAGGTTGCCGCTCCTTACCCCGACCATGCACAGCAATCCCAGACCATTAGACTGCTCCCTGAAGCTTACACTGTAGGAGCGTTGCGTCAAGGATTCAAAACTTTACTGGCTTCCCATTTCGCTATAACTCTGCCATCTGTCTGGAACGAGATGAACCTCGATTTATCTGACCACAGGATTTGTCTCCATTGCTCTACAATCCAGTATTTGTGGTCTTTTACAAATTGGAGGCGTTTAGTTCGATTAGCGTTATTGACCAATGGTGGTTTCCTAGAAGTAGGGCAACTCCTTGAACCCATATTTTTCAGTTCTCGGAGCATGGTGCAAACAAAAATATTCTTTGAAGCTTTGTTGAACATGCTACCCAATTGCTGAACACTTTCCTGTTTGCTTTTATCAATCGCTGAAGAGAATGGCTATCGCGATTGTTTTGCCTCTATTTTGTTGAATGAATGCTCTTCACTATCTTTTTCTACTGAGCAATGGTTCTATTTACAGTTCTAAGTCCTAGGGCTATCATTTGAGACAGTTCTCTGGTGGATTTCTCTACCTGGTATAAACCTATAACCTGTCTTTCGTGAAAGAGAGGGGTTTGTTTTTATGGATTTTTCCAGCGGGATTATTCATGCTCGTTATGAAAAGAGCAGGCGCAGTACTGACTATCAGTGGCACTGAACGCAAATATCGTTACCGTAGTCGTTTTTTTTCTATAAGGAAAACCTGTAAAAATGTCTTCATATTATATTTACCCTTTTACCAGAGTGTGACACTTTTCAGCCGAGTTGTGTGTGTACATCAGAAAAGAGTCCGAGAATAATGTAAACAATATGTAGAAATTGTGTTTCATCTTCATTTTTGAACTATCCGTTGTTAATTAGAGCTGAATCAACGTGATCGAAAATAAATGAATAAGAATTTGATTTTACTTCGAACTCTACGTACCTACTAATCGCGGATTTCCACAAATTATTCGTTCGATATCTTTTTATTCTGCTGCTTTGTTGAAGTTTGTTCATTAGTCGCTCCCGTAGTTCTTGGTTCTGTTCAACTTTACTTACGATAATTTTCCATCATGTGAACTAGAAAATTTAGCGGTGGCACCCAAGTGCGGCCGGGGCGGGAAAGCCCAAACATGTCCAAGTAACTCCAAGTAATTACAAAAGTAATTATCAGAAATGCTATCACTGGTCTGTGTTGAGAGAACTGTGAGCTGCACACTCCATTTTGGGAATATTTTGTTTTCGCGAAATAATTGAAGTAGAATGTACTCTGGCGAATGTACGGGCTCTCGAATACAGAAACAGGCCTCAAGGTCCGACTGTGTGCTTCACTGCTACTCGAAAACTCTCACGCCAGTGGCCACTCACTCTCCAGTCGTATCTAATTGAAGACTCAAAGTTACAGCATCTATTTGATGTCTTGTATCAGTAACAGTATCTATTGATGTCTTGTATCTATTACAGCGTCTATTGATGTCTTGCATCAGTTACAGCGTCTATTGATGTCTTGTATCCATTACAGCATCTATTGATGTCCTGCATCAGTTACAGCGTCTATTGATGTCTTGTATCAGTTACAGCGTCTATTGATGTCTTGCATCAGTTACAACGTCTATTGATGTCTTGTAACATCGGCTCCCAAGAGCGACTGAACTATGCGGTCTCATCGAGCTTGCGATGTGTTGCCACGTTGCCAAAATGAAGAGGGATGATGAGAGGTCGACTTTAGACTACATTTTATAGTGATGATATAACATTCTGTACCAATTTGCATCTTGTTCAGTTACTAAGAATAGTTTATTCCTCTTCAGTTCGATTACTTTACCTGATTTTAAAAGCCATTTCAACTATAAACAGATATTTTTTCATTAATATACTGTAGCATTTGCAATGAAAAAGAACCATGGAGGCAATAGATACCGTTGCTAGCTAAAAAATTCACAAAGTATCGTTGCATGAAGTTTGAAGTCTCGATGAGACTTTAAAATACTTCTCTCATTCAATAGCAGTATAAATACGTTCGTGAACGTCGACCTATGTGGACATGTACTCAAATAGGTGTATGTATGTTTCTCTTAGCCAAATTGCAAAATTCATAGGATATTTTGGATCCTAATATTTAATATTAATCAATTCATTCAGTTCTTGTAACCTATATACCTAATGTTACCTTAAGCCTTCTTTGTTATATATCATTGATATATTGTATGCCTTCATTTCTATATAGGTTGCCCTAAAAGCCTTGTAGCTTAGCCGGGCCCACATGTGGTATATGTCCTGATCCCGGCTCTTCGTCATTCCGCATTTGATTGTAAACCTGTATCTGATGTAAATTACTTGTCGTAAATAAATGTTGCTAAATGTTACTAACGTTGCATGGGTTAGCTAATCTACTATCCCACAATAGAATAATATTAGCCCAGTGCTGCTTGCTTGGTTGGTCTGCCCGTCCGTCTCTACATCAAGCTCCTAAGGATTTCGAGAGGAGAAAATTTCCGGGTTCGTATTTCTAACCAATCAGTGAGACTGTCAGAGAGGGCAGTCCGGATAAGCGATACTGCAACTAACAAATATTTCATGTCAGATTTATCCTAAACTAGCAGGACCCGTGAAAATTTCACTGAAATTTAGATAGACAAATTTTAGAGGAACCAGCCCATGAGAAGTGGTCCTCTGAAGTGTTGGACAGGGGTTAAAGGTTTAGGGCAGAGATAGTCCGGTCTTGGAAGCAATTTTCTTCTTGATGATGCAAGTAGTGTTAACTCAATAAGGAAAACTGAAAATGTGCCGCGAAGACTGGCTTTTTATAGCAAAATATGCAACCGTATACAGGATACTTTGATCGAGACCTGAAATTTTACTTGCAAAGCGGCGAAGCGAGCCGGAACGTTACGTACGTAGGTACAAGTGTATTAATATACAGATGAGAGGATTTAACATCATTTGTCCCGCCATTTTTGGCGGGGCGTGGCGACTATGTAGTATAGAGATATGATAAAGAGCAATATGTTTTTGCGTGTCTATTAACATACATTTATTTATTTGTACTTTTCGCGTTCTTATTGGTGATCGAACTCGGAATTACTTCAATTCTACAAAAAAAAACATTATGCCCGCCAATTTTTTCTTGATAAAATTGTTGGTAATTTTTTACGATTATCCTTGTTTGTGTTGTACCCATGATACGGCTGTGACAGTTGCCTATCATAGAGAAATTTTTCTAAGACTATTTTTCGTATATTCTACCGCTGGAGTTCATAAAACTGAATTGTATTGGAAAACGATGGAACTCCTCATGGGAAAAAGACGGCGATTTGCACGTGAATGAATGCAAAAGCGAAGGCAGACTTCAACACAAGAGGAGAATCAGATCAGGAGGCAGGAGGACAACAGCAAGGTAGCGACACCACACAGCGTCTCAGGACCGTTTGGTGGCTTGGTTGGTCTCTCCGTCCCCCTTATCAGTATTTAATACAAGAATACTACTGTGAGCCACGCTGATATGCGGCAGCGTCGTATGTAGGGTACTGAATATAGTGTCACAATAAATTAATGTAATCTAAAGAAGTTAAATAAAGAAAAATAAGACAAGGGAAGATACGTAAAGCATTTTCTTTTCTTGGCAAGCTTTCGATTTTCCCCAAAATCATCCTATTGTATATTATAATAATGAATCATATTGATGATTTGGGTGAAAATCGAAAGCTTGCAAAAAAGGATATGTTTTGCATCTGTTAGCCGGTTTTATTTTTCTCAATAAAGCTCCGCTTCCCAAAAGGAAGATCAATCTCTGAAAGAAGTTCAATGTTTCATTTGATAAAATACGGTATCACAGTATGTTGTTTAACATAATTTCTTCATGGATACAAAGTTAAACAGGATATAGAAGTTCAACACATAATCTAAAATGTTAAATGGTCCAGAAGTATCACAACAGTTCAACGTGCGCGGAGTATATCGAGCAGAACTAAGCTCATCTTCAGTAGACGCTGGAAATGGTACATAAGTAATCACAGTACTATACGAGGGACTAGAATGGAAGGGACTGCACTTCTATATCTTGTACAACTTTATGTTCATTCCAGTCCCTTGTATAGTCCTGTGATTACCTATGCACAATATATATTGTTTTTACTATATCTACTAAAAATGAACAAAATACTTTACTTCACGAACACTCAAGCGAGACTGAACACCCGTGATACTTCTGTGCCACGGTTAGGGGTGGAACCTCTGTAGCTTGTACAGCGTACAACTTTGTATCCATTCTAGTCCCTTGCATAGTCATGTAATTACCTATATACAACGTATCTAGTTTCTTTATGAAGAGTTCATTTCAAAGGAAACGATGAGGAACATTTGTGACCCATTAGATGCTTCACTAAAATACCATTCTATTCAAATATGTATATGTACAGCAATTCCCAGAATTTTTGACGTCACGAGTATACCAGTACATAAACAGTGTGCATATTTATGTTTGATTTAAAAACCGGTGTGATTTTTAGTTTTGTTCATACACAAAATAAAGTTTAAACGGCAGTAGGCACTACCGTGATCTCAGGCTAGATTGATATTTAACGTTCTAAAATATAAATTCTTACTTAAGAATAGTGTAGAATGTGGTGACAAGAATGAGCCAAGTGGCCTAGTCTTGAGTTTCTACACGACTCTCATTCCACTAGTATTAGCACTACTAGGGTGGCAGCACTATACTAGTTATCCAGCAAGCCTTTTCGTAAGAAACTACAAATTGGTATTGCTCAAATGACTGTCCAAGCATACTCTCTGAAGTAATTAAATGCAAAATTTGAGATTTGATTGTGCATGTATTTCAAATCTTCAAGGCTTAATCTCACGAGCAGTAGTGCTATTCTAAGAGAAAAACAAAAAAAGATGAAATTTCGAAGACCGATAATGAAGATGGAATATTTAATGAGCCTGTAGACATATTGAGCGGATTTATTCAGCAGCGTATCAATTACATAAGGAAACTAGTAAAGCTAGGTTTGAATTTGCTGGTACAAATCTAGTTCGAAGAATTCAATGAGGTTACTAGCATGTTACGAATAGATATTAATCAATTTTAAACATTGCTTCTATTCGACGGCTGCGGCGCACGTTGAATAAACTATCGTATGACTGAGATAGCAGATGATGGGCTGAAATTGTTCGTTTAAAGTAGCAGTTACTGAAATAACGAATGTGTGACCACAGTGCACGCTATTGAGTTGAGGATTGTTTGACAAGAGTGACTAACATTGAACTCATGATTGATTGAATTAAGTGGTAGACATTACGGAAAGGATTGTATAACTAAATACTCACATGATTGCCTCGTTGTTGACGTTAAAGGCGAGGGAGGGAAAGGGTCCCAGGGGGTCAAGAGGGGGCACGCCCAGGCTGGGCAGGCCGGTCAAGAAGTAGGGCCTCACAGCTTCCAGCGCGTCCACCACCACCTGAGCGATGGCTCCGTTCGCTGGGGGCTCTATGCAGCCAGCTGCCCGGGGATATGGAACTAATGTGAGTACATATGTATGTTCATTCTTACTTCTTGTCGTATGCCAGGCACATCAGTGTCGTGCTGTTCTTGAGAGGGCCTACGATTTATGTAAAGAGATAATAGCGCATGAACGCATTAGAGAGAGGCTTTCTGTTCTCAGGACACTTAACGGTAGTAACATCGAATACGGACCCTGCTTACAGACCGTGATGGTAATAAATATCCTCTTTATTATAGTTTCTCTCGATTTTTCCACTTGAATAACTTCTAAACGATCCATAAACATAGAAATACTAAATTTATAATTTACCCCAGTGATTTCCCCAGTGATTACTTGCCGTTTCTTATAACATCTACTTTAGTAACTGGAAATTATTTTTATTTAAATTTTATGTGTGATGTAACTGACCCGCTGTACTGGCAGCCTGTATCGTGAAAAAAATGCGCCAAATGTATTTTGAAATCAATTTCAGACATGAATGAATTAATGCAATTTCCTCGTTTTCAGAATCCAGATTTTGTAGAGACCGTTAGAAAGATGAACGAAGAACATAATAACTCTCATTCAAGATCTTCACGAGAAGCACAGCACGTCCGTAATAAATACTGTACAAACGAGTTTGGTTCAACTGTAACTTCTTGACCAAATATATACGTATACATTATGGCGATAAAAACAGTCAGAAAAAGACGACTTTATTAAAAATACGAGTACATGAACTGTGCTCGCCAGCTCCTTCAGCACACATGAAACATGAATATTCTTTGCAAGTACATCCATTGTGTGCTGCTCTAAGCCAGGACAATATTACGTTCTGCTTGCACTTGACATAGCTAAGACTACCAGACAAATAGCAGTACAAATATTGTGCATACACAGAAGCACATGCTAACATGCATGGAGGCACATGTTAAAACATACATACTTACGTATAGGGAATTCAAATTTCTAAGCTTCTTCTGAGATATTTA
>VOMN01060769.1:0-18883 GCA_014899125.1 Orchestia grillus
CGGAAGCTTGAGCCGAACGGTCTGATGGGCTGTAGTGGAAGTGTGGGCCGGTATAGCGCCTGAGCGGAAGGATTGGTGGGGAGGACCGGTCGCCCTGGCGAGCCTGACTCAGCGTCAGGCCATATAGACGCATGCATTCTAAAATCTGCGCGGGTGAAGACGTTAAAGTGCCCTACAATGAGGTACAGGACTAGTGCCCCACTAACCACACACACGAGACACGGCAGTGGCTGCAGTGAGCTACATGAACACGAGACTAGTTCCTCAGTACCAAAGGTAGAACTGGCCCCACACACGAGACACGGCAGTGGCTGCAGTCAGCTACATGAACACGTGATTTGTGCCTCACCAGCTCCGTAAGCACTCCGTTGTAAGGGAGGTCGTCCCCCGCCTGCCAAGCCGTCTGCTCGGCACACACGAGATGCGCAGAGATGCCCGCAGCGAAGTAGCTCACAGCAATGTGTTCTGATTTCAGCTGCCGCCTGCACACACAAACAAATGAGAACAACGAATTCGTAACACCGATATGAGAAGCGAGAGGCATATCTAATGATAAACTAACAAGGAATTTGAATGTTTCGTTTTACACTACAGGATTTACGACACTCTTAGATTTAGATGAAAATGTCTTTTGCTATCCTAGGTGTAGCTTTACACCGCATTGCCGAGGTTTCTAAGGATAAAATCAATAACCACATCAAGAAAAATTATATGAAACAATGGGTCTGATTCCGAGAGAATTATACGAGATATCGGTACGCAATGCAGAAAAAACACAATAAATCAAAACTGAACATCCACCGAGATTTTGGACGGCGTCGCAGAAGTCGACGTAAAGTTCCTCACCTCAACATAGCGATGAAGGCAGGCTTGAGCAGCTCAGGCCGAAGCTCAGGCACCTCGGCCACGTTGTTGAACAGACCCAACACCTTCGTCTCCACAGCCGTGTTCTGCACAATAAGCAGCGTATCACATTGTAGCTCATGGAGTAGGATGGCATCTCAATAAATTTAGAGTACATGCGTTTACGGAGAATCATTAGAGCGCAGCACTGCAAGGAATGAAGTACAGATGCTGACTGCTGGAGGCAACTAGAAATGATCAAACAAGCTAATTTTTCTAAGAACGCGCAATTGATAAACCTCGCACAATGATGACTTGAAAAATTGCATCATTTTCGTGAATTCGTAAACAGGAGGACACTCATTTCAACTAAAAATCACGACAATGAAAGCGTAAAATAACCTAAAATGTTATAAGAGGCGAGCTATATAACCGAACCATTGAGGTGTCATACCGACAGCAGCGTCAAAATTTACAATTTTTTGTCAGAAAACTATGAAAACCAGCATTAATAACAGGCCGTCCAACAGAGAAACAACACTGATAACATTAGACAACACAGGTAACGTGAGAAATAGAACACAGGCAACACTAGAAACACAACACAGTCAATTAGAAACACATAACTGACAATATTTGAAACACAGTACATACAGTCAACATTAGAAACACAACACTAGAAACACAGTATATGCAGTCAAAACTAGAAACACAGTACAAGTAGTCAATACTAGAAACAGTACTTTGTCTCAACACTAGAAACACAGTATATGCAATCAACACTAGAAACACGGTACATGTAGTCAACACTAGAAACACAGTACATGTAGTCAACACTAGAAACACAGTACATGCAGTCAACACTAGAAACACAGCACAGGCAACATTAGGAACACAACACAAGCAGCACTAGACACACACTAGAGACAACAAGCTCGCACTCACATAAGGGAACGTGAGGAGCAAGTTGATGAAGAGCTGCAGCCCGTCCTGGTTGAGGAAGATCTTGCACGTCACCGGTGATTCATCTGTCAGTACAAAGCATCTGTATGTAACAACGGAAATTCCCGCAGCTACGTAGGCAGTGCACGCGAGATGCAAAGCGTAGATCTCAAGCAATGCAGGGCAATAAATGCTGCAAGGCTACGTAGTCAAAACCAAAGTTGGTGGTGAAAGCGCAGATCGATTCGAGAAGAGATTTTATGAGAAGCGACCACTACATCCAGCACTTGAAATAAAACCAATGTACATAACGATGCATTAGATACGCCGCTCATAGGCGGGCAGTCTGATACGATACTCTTTCTCAAACGAGAGCCACCAAAAAGCACACGAGCGTGTGCTACCTGATGTAACTTCGTGTCGTTTTGTCTTCGTGAAGTCAGCTCGTTTAAAAGTGACCAGTAATTGCATTAGATTACATTAATTGTGAATAAAGCTCATGTTTCTGACCCTTTATCGTTACTCAGGCGCAGTGGTTACGCGGTAAGGGACACAATCCCGTTCAAGGTTTTGAGTTGCTACTCAGTTTGTATTAAGCTGATAAACGCAACGGAGTAAGACGCTAACGTACTGTTCGTCGTTTCAGGTCTGAGTGTTCTCCTTCTTTGCGTTTGTTGTGCAAATTCTCACGCTCCTGAAAGAGTTCCGTTTAGTTTCTAAATCTACCACTTTAACCTTCGAAGTTGTTTACTTTAATCTCCATTGACAGCATACTTGAAACATGAGCCTAGACTGCTCGGAAAGCGCTACCAATTAATTAGCTAATGGGGAAAAGCAGAGTCTTGAGACGGATTGACTGTTGAAAAAACAAATTTCGACACGAGATTTGAACCCTAGGCATTACTGCCTCCACCCATATGCCTTAATCCATTTGGCTACCGAGTCATTTTAAACATGTGAACCATTTGACTAGAATTAGACTTCATTTATATCTGTCATTATCAAGCAATAGTAACGAAAGATGGTTGTACCCAGTCACTACTATAGAGTCGGCGATCTTTTAAATATGTAGTACGTGATCTCGTCTAAGTTGACACAGTCCTAAATACTATGTTGAGCGAAAAGAAAAATGATACAGATCCAGAAAGATTTAGACAACAAAAACGCTTGGACTCAAGGTGCCAACACAGGTCATTCATTGGTTTGAAGGGGGAGCTTCTGAGATGGTTGGGCCGCTGTAACAGTAACAGGAAATGGTTTGTTGGTTTTTACAGAGTCCGAGGTCAAACTCTATGAAAAAACTGTTATCGCAGAAATTCTGGAGGCATTGTTCTTACCTTGAGCCCGACGGCATTTCAAAAACACCATGATCTCTGATCTCACTAGCAAGATTCCGAGTTCTCCCACGGAGCTGGAACAACCCAAAAATGGCTAACAGCTTATGTGTCTCATTATATCTTTGAAGAAAACAAGCCTCAACGTTCAGTAAATTTGAACACCAAGGGTTATGTTGGCAAATAAAGTTTTAGCATCACCTCAATCAATTTTGGATCTTGTCAAAGTAAACTCTCAAAACAAGTGGAACAAATTCCTTAAAAATTTATTCCTGCCTAGAACTTGCCAGTCTCGAAAATGAAGTCGAAAGCTACAAATGGCACATATATCTGAAAAATTTATTTAATCTTTGACTATTTTTCTCTAATTTTGTTGACACAACTCAGGTAATGTTTTCATTAAAAAAGTAAAAAGTAAAAACTTTATAACGAATTATCATTGAGCCCCTCAAAGTTGAATTTTAACTTATCTCAAGGAATGAAAGTGTAGCCATAGAAGTACACAATAGCAAATGTCCATGTTTGAAAAAAGGCGTCCTTGAACTCCAAGCTACCATTAAACTTGCACTGAGATATACAAACCAAATTTCAAGAACAGTTAGCACAAGCTACCAACATGGACACACAATAACTCGTATGAATGGACACTGCTTGCACCATTATCACCCGTACGAGATGATACACTTCAGAAGAGCTGCCCCAGAGCTTCAATATCCAGACACGCATTCATGAGAGGAAGACGAAACGCACCTGTGAGATTCCAGAGCGCGGACAAGGTGAACTGCAGCGTAATATCCGCGTTCTCCTCGTCTATTCGGCCCCGCACGAGCGCCAGCAGCTTGCTCATGAAGGCAGGCTGAGAGAGGAGCAAAATTTAGATCTTACTGTATTATTCTTTTCCTTATTATTATTATAATCGCCATGGTTTAGAGTTCCCTATCCACATGAAATGTGACCCAAAGAGAGCAAAGAGAAGGGACCATTTAGTATGGACTCTCAAGAGAGGGAATGCATGCAGAAGGGGTGTTCCCACACAGGATACTCTGCGCGTAGAATAAAGAGGAAGAAAAGACAAAGTAGAGATAGCTAAAAAAGGTGAGAAAATGAAATGGAGATGTTTCTATAATATACAAGCCCGCCTGTGACTTGTTGGGTCACAGAAGTGGTTAGTTACACTAAACGAGAAGAAATTAAATTCATTAAGCAATATAAATAGAACACATACTCGTATATAATATCTTCAAATTATTATTCACAATACAACACTGCATTAACACTGGAATAGAACATCTGTACTGCTCCAAATAATGCACTCAAAAAGAAACATTAACACTGGAATTGAACACCTGAAGTGCTCCAAATAATGCACTCAAAAGCAAGGTAACAGTCGCATCGTGGCGCAGGACTGGACCCACGTTAGAGCCGAGCTGCGCCGTCTGTTCGTTGGTGAGCTTGGCGGCGAGGATGGAGCAGATGCCAACAGCCATGAGGTCGACACTGTCGTCGCTGTAGTTGTGCAGGGCGTGCAGGGCCATCATCGCTACCCAGTACTGGTTGAACGACACGTGGTGCAGGACCGAGTCGCAGCACAGCAGCAGCAGGCCGTGCTTTTGCAACTTAGAGAAGACCAGACAAAAATTACGGTTGGTCAAATGGGCGTCCTAATATATTTTAAAAATCCCATTTAAAAATTTTTGAGAGAGAAAATTACGGTTTACAGTTACATACAGATATAAACATTCTTTTAAAAATCACCAATTTCCAAGAAAACCTTAAATAATTATTAAAGGTTACAATAGTGAAAAAAATCAGGTACAAATGGCCTCCAGAGACGCTACAGCTAAGATTTTCACAGAATTTTCCAAACTAACAATCTGTACAGCTGCTAATCGATCACGTAACTCGATCTAAACTCTTCCGAAAACAACTTTTCTTCACCTCGAAGACCCGTTTGACTTCCCACGATCACACATACCCAGTCTTACTATTTCGACAGAGTATCTATTATGATCTATAATTTTTGCTTCCTGAGTACTTTTATCAATGATTTTATAAACTTGACGATGCAGCAAAAGAATTCAACTGAAGATTGGGTCAGTATTACAGTAAACTCATGGACACTGCAGCTGGAGTTACTGAGGCTGGTCAGAAGACCTAGATCACAATACTGGAAGGCTAAAATCCCAATCCTGGATGACTAAAATCCCAATACTGGAAGGCTAAAATCCCAATCCTGGAAGGCTAAAATCCCAATACTGGAAGGCTAAAATCCCAATACTGGAAGGCTAAAATACCAACACTAAAAGGCTAAAATCCCAATACTGGAAGGCTAATATCCCAACACTGGAAGGCTAAAATCACAATCCTGGAAGGCTAAAAAACACAATACTGGAAGGCTAAAAATCACAATACTGGAGGGCTAAAAATCACAATACTGGAAGGCTAAAAATCACAATACTGGAAGGCTAAAAATCACAATACTGGAGGGCTAAAAATCACACTATTGAAAGGCTAAAAATCACAGTATTCGATTCACAGTATTCACAACACGTCCACAACACGGGACAGCCAGAACCACAGCACTGGAACTCAATTCACAACACGGGACAGCCAGAACCACAACACTGGAACTCAATTCACAACACAGGACAGCTAGAACCACAACACTGGAACTAATTCACAACACGGGACAGCCAGAATCACAACACTGGAACTCATTTCACAACACGGGACAGTCAGACGACAACACTGGAACTCGACACCACAGGACGAGAGTGGCAGGAGAGATGCGCAGTTGGCTACCTGGTGGTTGTTGCAGTGGAGCGTCATGGCATGTATGGTGGCGTGCACCACAGAGCGCAGCAAGCTGGGGTGCAGGGCGGGGCCCAACTGGCCCACCGTCAGACTGTAAAGACACGCACTCCCCGACGTCTGGATGTACGGCCGGTTCTGGAAGTCTTCCATGCACTGCAGGATGCTCTGTTAACACCAAAACACACACCGGTTAACTGCAATAAACGTCAAGGGGTAGACTAACGACACAAACTTCAAGCAATGCCCAAAAAACGTTCTCGTAAGTATAAAGTGACTCATAAAAACGTGCTCGCCAAGCCAGGAATATGTGACACGAGCTTCACAGCGACCTAATTTGTGACTCATGAATGAACGCTTCTCTGTCATCGTCAGTAGAGTAGGCTGCTACAGTTCTAGTATTTTCTATGTAATCTTTCTTTTTCAACGACACTAACTATTAAAAAAACTGACACGTCATCAATTTAACGAAAATTAGTATTTTCAGGTCATGAATAACCCGTTATTCAATTTACTTAGCATTTTACTAACATCAAATAATGATCAATCAGCAAAGTTTAGAGCAAAATCGACTCTGGTCACCGCAGTTCACTGAACACAAGTCAGTTCAAAAGATTTTTCCACCTTCCTAAAGATACTAAGACAGTCATTGGTCAACTGCCTTAACACAAGTCACCATTTAGATGTTCCATACGTTGATCCCAGCTTCAACTACAGTGTCATCGCCTGCAGGGCATCATTCGTATGGGTCAAGACATGGCACTACCTAGAAAATGCGCCAAACAGGATCACTATCCACGAGCCCTGAAGTGATCCCTCGAAGGGGCGCGCCTTGGATGCACTGCAGGCTTCTCGGTATTACAAGATCCAGTAACCAGCAGCAGCAGCAGCAGCAACGTATTGCGGAAAGAGTACACTTAACACAACTTCGCTACGGTCACCACAACTCACTCAACACGTACAGACACAGACTGGATTCCACTTAGTCGAACCTTTGTCCAACTGCCAGATACACAGAAACCCATCTTCTTTTAGACTGTAACCACCTGGCAGCACTTGGATGTCACAACATTACAACCATCTATCAGCACTGGACGCATCCGGGGGAGGTGGCTGCCTTTCTGCGCTGCATAGGCATCGTGCAATAAGCGATGTCAGGGAATGCCTACTACTAGTACTACTACGTTACGGGAGAATAATACATACCTACATCTCAAAGTTCCCAGAAGTTAAAATGTTACTGAATAGATAGAAACAATAATACTGTCAAAAACACTGCGTAAAAACCAAATGATGTATCATTGCGTCAAGCCAAGCTCCTGATTTCTGGTTAACAAATGTTCAAAGTATCACAACCTATGACAGGTATTTCGATCAGCAACTCTTGAATTATTGGGTTGTCCGGAAAGTTCGGGCCGATTTTTAATAGTTCATCTTTCGATTTATTTTAAAACATGATCGAGCTCGGAAAATAGGATTTGACTACACCTCCATTCACAGCACAATTTAATCTATCTCTTCGCGTAAGATTTGAGATCCTATAACCTGTGTCAACTCTGTAACCCTATAAAATGGAAGTTGAAAAACTTATCATCGGCCCTTTGATGCTTTTCTATTGCCATAAAGAAAAATATGCCTCACAAACAACCAATGAAATACGCGCAATTAACGGTGGCGATTCTTCATCAGGAAAAACCATACGTTAGTGGTTCGCGAGGCTCTGAACATCGCGAACCACTAACTTGTAGTTCTTAGCCTTATTGGAGTTGTAGCCTTATTGATAAAGAGTGATCAGGCAGACCATCCTCTACAGGTGATGACCAAATCAAGTCAGTAATTGAGAATAACCCACATTGCACAACCCGAGAATTGGCAGAAAGCCTCATCCTATCAAAATTTGCTGTCCATGAACACCTCGTAAAGCTTGGGTTTGTAAAAGCTACGGTGTTTGGGTGCTATGTGACGTAAGTGAGAACCATTTGGATCTGGAATGAAAACGTAGCTTTTATGGAGCAAATTGTAACAGGATGAAAAATGAATTGCTGTTCAGAGAAAACGATCCTGGAGTAAGGGACATGAGCCTGCTTTAAACACCCCAAAAGAGGGCCTTCGTCTTGAAAAGTTTTACTTAGCGTATGGTGGGATCGGAAAGGAACTCTGTACCACGAGATACTCCCAAATAGCCAGGCAATCAATTCTGGGAAATGCTGCGCACAACTGGACGAGTTAAAGTAGCAATTCAAGAAAAACGTCTAGAATTGGTAAACAGGAAGGGCGTTGTTTTCCATCAGGATAATGCAAGACCACACGTTTATTTGGAAAACAGACAAAAATTGCTGCAGTTTGGCTGGGATGTGCTACCCCACCCTCCATATTCGCCAAATATTGCTCCTTCGGATTTCCACTCATTCATTTCTTTGCAGAATAGTCTCAATGGTAAAAATTTAAATTCCTTAGATGACTCAAAAACATACCTTGATGAATTTTTTGCCATGAAACCACTTCAATTCTGGGCAGTTTGTATTTTCAAAATAAAAGAAAGATGGAGACGTATTGTGAAACAAAATGGTTCATATTTGATTGATTAAAAATGAAATTACTTACATTTAATGACTTTTTTATCATTCTTAAAAATCGCCACAAACTTTCCGGACAGCCTGATACAAAGAAAAGAGCCAGGAGGAAATACAATGCCTAATTCAGTGTCAGAACATCAAAACTCTCCCAACACAGCCGTCAATTCCGCAATGAATCACTGTAGAGTTTCCATAACGAGCCATAAATTAGATAAGTGAACGATTGAAGGGAAAATTTATAAACAAGGTTATGTTCTGCACATTCCTATTGAGTATTTATGTCTCCCGTTTAGGCATGGAACACGATGTAGGTCGCACGTCCGCCTGTCCTGAGTTGGCCTAAATTGGTGTGCTCCTTGAAATTTAAAATTCGGCACCGTTTACGGAACACCCCATTAAGTACCGACATGTGCCGCTACTGGGCAATAATAAGGAAATTCAAGTCAATAAAGTTGGCTAACAAACAGTTCATAACAGCTTTCCTTGCTAATTTTTCGAAACGTTTTGTCAAGATACACGTATCTAGCTTCATTTTACATATGCTACAGGTTTCACTTGAGAATGAGATTATCTTTGAAGTACCGATTAGATGACTTAGACGCGAGCGTAAATACACTTTGTACTATTCATTCATCACCTGTCTGTCAAATCCTACATTGCGGTTAACCAGCCCGGTATAACCTTACCGGACAAATTGTAATCCCACATCGCGGTATACCAGCCCAGTATAACCTTACCGGATAAATTATAATCCTACATCGCGGCACACACGACAGATGACCACACCCAAACGAGAAACCATAGAGGGCAGTGTGACTCACGGCAACAAGTCGAGGCTGTGGAGTAGACGTGGCAGGCGCGGCGTTGACGAGCGTGAGGACCTGGTTAGCGAGGTGCGGCCACCGTCGGTAGTGCTGCAGGCACTCCGTCAGACGCTCCCACAGGTCACTCTCCCCCGCGCCGCTCCCGCCCCCAACGTCACGCAAAAACTAAAAATTTTAAAAGATATCAATATTTTTCCACACACCCGATTAAATTTGTGGTGGCGCATTTACACAGATTCAACTAAAGGCGTCATTTGTCGGCGTGTTTAAATGAAAAAAGGCATATTTTAACGAGTTCAGTATTCATGAGGAAGTTTGAACTCGTCCAAGCAACGATGCAATTAACACTAAGAATAGATCTGGGGTTATACTTCAATGACGACCCCTGTGTGTAATTATTTTTCATTAATATTAAAGGAAACTGCCAATTAATAAAATTTCGGAGCAGCCAAATTTTTGAGATTCATTAGAATCCCCTGCGAATAGGAACATCATGTTCAAAATTAAGAAAAACAAAAAGCAAAGGAGATAAAACAAAAATATGAAAATTGAAAGAAGCAAAGTGGACCCAAAAGAAGTCCTGTCGGCGCCTCAATAGCTGACGTAACCTAACAATGCCCCCCTCAGGTCGCCAATCCCAATAGCATACGATAAGCAAACTTAAATAAGCTAACCCTGTAGCCTATCCTATACCTCCTGACGGGCAAAATAATCATATTGGAACATTATAATATGAACTCGGTTTCTGTTCAAAGTTCACTTCCAATTTCAGGCTCATTTTCAGTTTACATGGAAAGAATAGCGCAGGAATCCTACCCATCTCCCGGAGGTGGCGAAGTTCCTAAGACAGACAATTCCCTTTAGCGCATTACCCTGAGCGACCACACAAGTACTGAAAAATCAACGAGTCGTCGTGACTCGTAGAGCCGAGTTTTACTCCAAATGTTGATTCTCATCACCCGATTCATTACTATCATATCATCAAAGGACATAAAGCGAGTTATCTTGACCCACTACTGGAAAACTCGGTCGAGGTGACCCACTAAAATGCATTCATTTTGGAACAAGCGATAACGCAGAAAGTACAACAACTAGACCGAATCTTTCTTTCGAGGGAGTACTTCCTGCTCTCGCCAGTGCAGCGTCGAGTGCAGGACGAACAACAAACCTTGACGTGAGGCCACCTGCTGGTGCTGAAATCCGCACACAGGGGCACGTTGACGAGAGCCACACACTTGACTTTGGAGTGGGAGGCGAGGAAGTCTGAGAGCACCTGCTCCGACACCTCCAGCTGGTTTGACACATCGATGTACTCCAGGTCGGGGGCGAAACGAGGGTTGATCAGCACCTCGTTAATGCACTGCAATGACGGAGGAGCGTTAGTAAAGTAAAATGAGCCGCTCATAAAGTTTACCCGCTCTTATAGAACTTCGGTTTTCAAGCTTTTTTGATGCATGAAGTACGAAAATATTCACTGTACCCTAGCACCCCTGGCATAAATATTTCTACATGAGGATGAAGGATGTGAATTTATACTGAATGTGAAGATGAAAAGAAAATATTCAATTTCATTATCTGAATACTTGGAATTTTTCACACCACCCTTGAAATGCCCCCAGGGAGCACAAACACTCCTGGCTGAGAAACCCTACTGTACAGCATCAACAAAAAATTGGGCTTAGCCAAGGAAACCAGGCAATGCAAAGCCGCAAAGACACACAACTGAATACCAGGAACAAAAATCAGCCGCGTAACCCAGCAGCAAAGACACACAACTGAATACCAAGAACAAAAATCAGCGGCGTAACCCACCTCTTCATGCCTGACGTCGTGGTTGGTGGCGACCGTGCTGACATCCAGGAAGCGGAGCCTGGTGAGCGTCTTGAGGACGCTGATGGTGATGGCTGTGTTGTTGATCATGACGCCAGCAAGGCTGAGGTGCAGCAGCTGTTCGGACACAACCCGCAGGGGCTCGATGGTGTTCACGTTGATACAGTGACTGATGTTCAGCTTGTACAAATTTGGCAACCTCATCAGCAAAATCTCCAGGGTTTCTGGGTCAAGGCAGCTGTTGTAACTCAGGTCCAGTTCTTGTAAGTTAGGCAGTCTGTGGATCACTGGAAGAAAACAATAGAATAAGAAAGCCAGTGAGGTGAAACAACCCTTGCTCTCAAGTTAAATTATTTAATATTACATTAAGTCATCAAAATGTCCATGAAGATTTAGCAAGCTATTGCAGAGTACCTGAAGACCACAATAATGTATCACTTTGTAAGTAGCGCAAGTTTGGCGACAGAGATCACTGTAAACCACAAGCTGTGATAATACCTGTGACAAGTATAAGTTTCAATTCAAGAGATGCATCATAAGTTGAGAAATGCATTAGAACTTAATCTTTTGAGGTTCTGCACTACATAAAGTGTACCACGAAGGAAAAAAATGCTGTAGTACTTCATGTATTAAGATAATGTATAGAAATCTGAGAGTTTTAAGTCAAGGTACCACTTATTGAAAATAACCATGCATTACTACTTCCTTTGATTTTGTTAATACATGTGCGTCAAATTTAACCTATTTGACAACAAAACCTAACTCTATGCCTGAAAGGGTTCACAGGTGCATGTAAAGTTGAGAGACCTTTTCCATTTCGAGTGGTGATCAGCTTTGACCTTAGTAGAAATCAAATTAAAATTTCATTATACGACTATCTCACTTAATGACATATTCTGCTGATGTTGCTAGTAGCTATGAAAAAAAAAACCACTCCAGCCCTGGGCATGAATTTAATGAATAATAAAAATGCAAGACGTAGACCACAAAACATTAAATGCAGCACCTATGAGCCCATCAATGTACTTCAACAGTCAGCTTACACTAACACAGTAAAGATAAATGGCAAAAACAAATGAAATTCTATCAATGTGTATACTGTTTTCGTTAAGTAATTTGTCTGTTACTTAATTCCAAATAATTCAGTCGAAAATACCTAAACACTTTCAATTTTCTTACCACCTAAAGTGCAGTATTCAACACTGCGAGTTGAACTAGAACTTACTAATGAAGCACTGGCTCATAATGAAGTGTTTTCAGAGCTCACCACTAGGTCTCCATACAAATCATAATTTTTTTAAAACTTCATCTCAGAAAATCCAATGAGGTTGAAAATGGATGTTTTGAGGTTGAAAATGCACACAGATTTAAGGTTGAAAATGCACAGGCTGTTTGGTAAAATTGAAAACTGCTTCTTTTACTAAAATGACATTAAAATGTAACCATAAAGACGAAACAAAATGGTATACCTGCAATTACCACCAATAATTAGTCGATCCCCAGTAATTGGCTTGAACAAATTCATACACAGAATGACACAACTGCTTCTGCATAACTTGAAATCTGTGCATCATTTCAAAGATAATTATGGAAAAATTGTTAAACTTAATCTCACATTTATAAATATTGTTGAGTCTGCTAGATGGAGAGTAGGAGACCAAAGAGAGGGCAGTGAGGTTGGCTTTAGTCCAGGGGTTGAGGCAGTTGGTGACGAGTCTTGAATGAATCTCGAGACCGTGCAGCTCCAGGCGCCGCAGCTTGTTGTGCACCAGAAATTTCAGGCCTCGAGCGCTGATGTGGGCACCACAACGGCGAATCCGAACCTGAAAAACAGAATTGACATGACTTCATTAATGCTTTTAGAAACTTCATAGCCAAATGAGCAGACCCTCTCAAACCAAACTGATAGTGTGTTCATTTTTTGTGATTTTTGTGGTTTTTTGCTTTGATGAATGCAAATCTCAGCCTCACTGATGGAAGAATGATTCCATGATGATTTAATGCTATTAGCATTTCTTTCCTGCATTATTTTTTTTGTTCCCAGATATGATCAACAGAATTTTTTTATGAGCACTATGTAAATAATTCTCTTGAAATTAAAATTAGTTTGGCGCACTGGATATTGAAAAGACAACTAAAGGTGAAAGTGAATTATTACCCAGAGTGCTAAGTTTAACATTGATCTAAAATTTAATTATTAAAGTAGCTATCTTGTGTACACAGTTAGACAATCTCCAAATCAAATGCAATAAAATGTATTAAACATAAAACTTTCTCTAAGAAACAGCATTTTTCCTAAAGTTGGGTTAGATAAAAAGTAGCACTAAGGTAAAAATACTAATCAAGACTAAAATAAAAATAGAAAAAATATGATACAGTAAAATGCAGATTAAAATACTGACAGTCATAGCTCAAAGTCTAAAATTTTATAGCATTATCAATATAAAAAGTACTAAAAATGCATACATATACAATAAAATGAATATCTAATCTAGGACCTATCAGTAAAAATGGAATAGAAAACAACACAAGTTCATCATAATTTCAGTTGCAAGAAAAACAAGATTCATAAACACCCAAAACATACCTAGAGTAAATTGACCAAGATATGAAAAGTCAACCAGATATAAGATAGGAGTATATCTTGCAAAACAAAGGTTGAATAAAATTTCTCAAATAGAATCTTTCTTCCCACCCAAGTTTTCTTGTACAAGCGTCCCCTGCCAGGTCTTCTTGAACAGGAGCATTGTCATTTAATAATATTTAAAGAGAAGAGTTCAATTGAATAGTAGAATAGCGCATTTAGAGGACCTCTTCAACATGTTTCTGTGGATCCAAAATGTGGAATAAACTGACACCCACATAAGAGATATTTTTGAGATAAAATACTTGCATTCAAATAAACCAAATTTAGTGTAGGTACAGTGCATTAAGAACAGCCCCATTTGGAGTGGTGGATTGTTAGTTAGTTTGAAGCTCTTTACTTTCACGAAATGTAATCCAAAGACAGCAGGAAATCTATGCACAAGGTGTGTTCGCACACAAGATACGCACATAGTAACAGCAAGTCAAGAATGAAGAGACGACAAAGAAGAAATAGCACCAAAGAAGGTATAAAATAGCACAAAAGATTGAATTCCTGAAGACAAAGCTAGAACTGAGGTAACCTAATAGTGCCTCCCTAGACCCTAGGGACACCAGTCCCCATAGCATAGGATAGACAGAACCCTATTGCCCATGGCCTATCCTGTGCCCCCAAGAGGAGCCCAATTTAAAGACCCAATGCAGGCTGAATGATGAGCAAATAACCTGGAGGCCATAATGAAGTCCACAAAATATTGCTAATTCGCTAACAAAATTTATTTTTCCTTTATTTATTAATTTTTACACTACTAACTTCAACTGAGCTACTATTGGAGATGATCTAACAGCTGAAGCATGTTTTAGTATCACTGTGTAGGTGTCATTTGTCTCCTGCAGGTGATATAAACTCAGGATCAGCTTACTCATGTTATGTGACAAATGATAGTAAGGAGAACAAAACTGTCAATTAAAAATTCACTATTGAGAAGTATGTACAACTTAGGGATTGCAAGACATTAGGTCTATTGCAACCTGATTTTGAAAAATTCAAACTTTATAATGAAGTAATCTAGGAAATGAGCTGAATTAATGTATGTAAAACACCAGGAGCATAAGCCCTTAAAAGAGTACTCTAGGTATGTGTATAATGGTACATGAAACTAAAGGAGAAAAATATATGAGACTAGAGAATTCAACATTGAACTGCTCAGCCATAGACAGGTATGATAGAACACTGCTGGAAGGAATCAGACACTAAATTTAATTACCTGTCCTCTTAGAGTGACTGGGCAACCAAATGGAGTAAACCTGAGATGCCTAGGGATCTTCCATACAAATGGGATGAGTCTCATACAATACAAACAAAACCTGAGATACCTAGGGATCTACCATGCAAATGGGAGGAGTCTCATACAATATAAACAAAGCATAGCAATACATGCAACAAGCATCAGCAAATGAAGCAACTAAAAATGTAATCTCAACTGAGAGGGGAAATGAAGTATTTATAACTAATATACCACAAAAACTCACAAACAGTAGTTCACAACAAAAATTCAATTGATGGAACACCACAGTCATCTATCTTAACTAGAAGAAGAATATAAGATAAAGTTTATTCAATAACAGAAAAGTGAAATAAAAATAAAAATTGCTAAAGAAAACTAATACAATTTAACAAAGAAATAATGAATGATCTCAATCAGATGAATAACAAGCAAGAGTACAAAAAAATGCAACAAAATGCTCACTATGACTAGAAAAGGGATAGCCCAAAACCAGTACAACTGAGGATATTACGAAAAATAATCGGATAATTCCTTAATGTCAATCCTTGAAGGTTATTAACTCAGACACTTATTAGCAGGACTGCAAAGAATTATAGAAAATTAAAATAATTTTGCTGTAATAAATACCAAATAAGAAAAACTGACAAAAGAGGTGCATTGAAGGTTGTACAAAAAAAGTCGCTAATACAACCCTTGGTTATTATAACTGAAAAAAACTTGGTGTTAGGTCATGTGATGAAAAGAGAAAAGAAAAGAGTACTTGTGGCTTCACTAGTGACGATGAAGCTATTCAAAGATATTTTCCTATGAGAAATCTCTTGGAATTATAGAAACAAATTAATGGAGGTATCTGACTCAATGGTGAAGCCAACTTTTACAAGCATCCAAGAGCTCCCTTTGTTAAGGAACGAGGATCTGACCGTCCAGACCGGCCACACAAGGATAAAAGGTGGGCAAAAAACAATGCTAAAATAATGAACACATTACATTTTCAATAATTTAGGCTATAAAATTATCTTAACTAAACAAATTTGTATGGGCAAGAATCCACAGAGGCACACACCTCATAGAGCTGCATGCGTGGAGTGTGGAAAAGAGAGAGCACCGAGTCATTGAGAATGCCACATCTGTCGAGCTCCTCCAGCAGCATAGCAACCGTGTGGGGAGACAGGTACACATCTGGTTGTCTGTAAAACATCAAAATAATTGTAAAGCAAAGTCCTGAGTAATTTAAAAATTAGGATAATGACTGAAATGAAATCATTTACAAAAAATTTCATTTATATCACAGCATATGAATTGCAAAATTGCAAATGAGTAAATACATGGATAAAATATAAACTTCTCATGAAAAGCAATTCGAATCAAAAGCAGCAGAAACTTTGGCAGTAAAAATAATCAAATTTAAGTACTCATGGGAAAAGGAAAGATTATGTATATTATCAACAGAAGAGGCTTCTCACTATTATTCATCAAATTAAAGACATGAATGGTATTGCACATCAAGAGACTCCATTTAAAATTTAAATACAGTAAAAGTATGAAAGTAAAAAAATAAAAGGGATTAGTAAGTACTTACCTCCACTGAAAGTGAAAAAAATCTCTTTTCATAAGTTCTACACTTTCAGAGTTTTCACTAGGTGGTTCTGTGCTATTGGACTTGTCATAAACTTTCCCATAGTTGGGAACATTAAAAATTGCGTATGGGACTAAATGCTGATCTTGAGTTTGACTTCTGAGTAAGTAATCCTCACCTAGCGTAGAGGTGCTATTTACTTTTATACCATTATTACTAACACTAACTACGCTCGAATCACTGAACGAACTATGACTACTAGTACGAGTAAACACTTTAAGATTTTCCTTATCACAGGTAGATTTGCCTGCACCACCACTACCACCTTCTTTGTGTTTGTGAGCATTCTCCGCAGAGCTAGTCTCACTCAAAGGCTCCGCATAGCAAATAGTTCTTGGGTCTTCACTGATCACATGACACACAGACCCAAGATTTTCTGATATAAAACTCAGGGTGAGCTTCTTGAGTGAACACGTTGAGAGTTTGCCTGTGTCGTCTATCTCCCACTTGGCATTTCCTGGCCAAATGGCACGCTCGGTTGGTACAACGTAGGCCATTTCTGAAACACCTAAAAAATTTTACTTCATTTCTCTGGAAGAAAAATAGAAAATATACATTAAATATTTACTACAGTTTCAAATAATATACAAAGAAGAGCTGAGGCAAAAAATTTTAAATGTCCATTAAAATAAATGGCTGCAATATAAAAGCTCCAGTCAAAGTTCAATTTCTAGTCCCCCCATTTTCTCTCATTCATTTTTTTTCAGACTATTTGTTGAAAACTTTAAGTAATTATTCAGATTTACACTGTTTCTAGAGGAAAAATTTATATCAATTTTTGCCAGGCCTGTTTAAGTTAATTAATCAAAGATACCTGGGTTACAAAGATCAATACATAACTCTAGTTACATAATGCATTATAGAGATTAGCAATCAATGAATTCTTTCAGTCACATTCACTGATAAAAATTATGGAGTTAAAATTATGAATGTTGTACCAAACTGTGTTTTTCCCCAAATGAGTTGCTTTTCATTGATAAAGTGAGACTAAAAATGAATAGGAGAAAAAACATAAAAGGAAACATCTTCTTGACTAATAAATATTTAGAATACACAGAATCTATTAACAATACTGAATTATTTAATAAAAGTATAATACTATAATTGACAAACTGTCACAAAGTATGAAATTGAAAAACAAATGATTGATTACGTTTAAAAATAGAAATACAAAAATAAATAAATGAATAACCAGTAAAAGGCAATATGCACCCATTTGCATTCACTAATGACATTTAACACCCATACAACTGCACATTCATTACAGATGCCTGCAGTCAAGGTAAGAATACCTAAGCTTGCGGTAGCAACATTTTAATTTTACGGCACTTTGATCATAGTTTAGGCGCGATTGGTAGGTGAAAATAAATAGTGATTCTAAAATGTTGAGATATTTTTCACTAGGAGTTTTGCAAATCAATGAACAGTTCAACATAAAAGTGTGGTTTGAACTATGGCAGTGGTCTCTGATAGCTAACTGGGAGGGAGATGTTACATCAGCTCTGTGAGAAATTCCCAAGTGATTGTTGTAACAAAAGAATTATCATAGATTAACCTAATTTTTCGAAGTAACATTTCATTTCACATGCATCTCAAGAGTCACTAAATAAAATTTTTAACATAAGAATGAATATACCTAAAAATTTGAAATGGAAGTTAACAAATTTTTTACAAACTAGGCCATGAACGCATCTTGTAGCACAGAAACAATTCTGCTATTGTTTGATGTAATAATAATGACCTTTATGTTCATAATAATTTACTGATACTTTAAGACCCTCATAGGTGAGTTATTCTTTACATTTACTTGTTAGAAAAATTTATGAGATTAATGAAAAATAAATGGACATGAAATAAAATTTGAGACCTAAATGAAGCATGTTAGATGCAGAGTAACATTTCAAATGCAGAAAGACTTGCACAACACAGGCTGAAGCTGAATATTGTGTCTCGCAAGCATTTTAGATCCATAGCATGTACATCAATTTTTTGAATATGATTACCACTGCAGTGGAATCCATTATTAGACACAATATACATGGTAATTTTGTGCTGTTATGTAGGGCCATCTAGGATGAGTGGCACACACTGCATAATGAGGACTGAAGAGCCTAAAATACATGAAATTTCTTTAAACAAAAATTTAGGCAATCAAGTTCAATATTTTTGTCACAAATTAGACTTGATAAACATTTAGACTGATTGATTAAGCCTC
>VOMN01060771.1:0-19793 GCA_014899125.1 Orchestia grillus
AACTCAAGAAAATATTAATATGGTTTCAGAAATGCTTCAAGAAAACCCAAAAATTAGGTGCCGACAAAATAATTCTTTCCAAGTTAAAAGTTTTTTTAATTTACAAAACTTCTGCAATGGTATGATACAGAGTGAATTTCTACTTCCAATGAGACAAAGTATGATAAAATCGGTTCATCGGGGTCCATTTTATTAGTACTTAAAAGTGAGGTATACATTTTTTTTAGACAACCTGTATAACACATATCACACTCATCATTCCTTGCATACTCGTACACTCGAATGCAAACCACACGTACAATAACTATGCATCATTCCTAAGCTTAAGTGTTGGCAGCCGACAGCATAAACAGTTCCTCGTACCATCAAAAACTTCATCACTCGCCCAGAAATGTATAATAACATATTGTATACATATTAAAACTTGCCATACTCGTAGTCATCGCCTGTCTTTTTCACTAGCCAGTGCAGTGTGCCCTGATCTTTTCTTTTCACAGAAGGTACTATGTATCTTACCTTGAATTGAGACGCACGTCTAACGAAACTCTCTTACTCCTGCACCTGTCTCTCACAACTTTACCTCAACTTTGAAAGTTTCTCAGCACTTTATTTAAGCTTCTCAAACAATTGCTAGAGGTCACCAGCAGCCATCGGTCTTTCCCAAAGGTCTTTAATCCTGAGCAGCAGTGTATTAACCTCCGTCGACTCCCACAGTATACAACCTCCACCCACGATTGCAGGAATTTATTTTATTTCTATTTACGCTTGCGAGTATTCTTATTCAACCTTCACTAACACTTATGGATATTTATGAAACCTCCACTGACTCTTGTGAGTATTTCGTAAGCCTTCACTGACGTTTGGAAGACTTTTTAAACTTGACTGACCTTCGCCGAGATCGCCAAGTCTTCCTAAAAAATTTCCAACCTCTATTGGAGCTCAAAATTCTCCCACAAGCCTCAGTTCATAAATCGCGACCCTTCAGAACTGATTTTATTGTACTCGGCCACCTCGCATCCAGCAGCGGAAAGCTTAACGCTCCGAGTTTCCCAGCAAGCAGCCCGATTTTTATCAACTTTTCCACCCGTCCGAGGCTCCATTTGTCAACCGTCGCTTTCTTTTCAGGTCAACAGTCCTTTTCAGTTCAATATATCTTGATATGAATTCTTTCCCGTGGGTTGCGCGTCTTATTGCTCCCTCAACAAATTCTGAAGATCTTCGTAACTTTAAATCGAGACAAGCACGATTCATCATTCTTGCTCTACACATTTGTGCTATTGAAACAGTTCATTGACTCAGATATTTGAGGCTTAGCTTATTTTTGCCTTTTAAGGCGTTAGTGTTGTGATCATTTATTTACGATCTTCTCTCAAACGTATACACAAGATCCAGTGGATGCGACAACCGCCATGTTATCAAAGACTTGCATAAGAAGAACACATGACATACTTCTGCACTATATGAAAATCGTACAATACGACATCAAATATAAATCCTTGTACGGTTTACGTACACTTGTTTCTAACGTCACAGCAGTGTCTTGAAATTATGCATAGTGGCATTCGGCCAATTTTAGATATTCTTTCTTATGTAAGATATCTCTTACTTGCTTCTAATCTAGACTTCATCAAATTTATGACCTAATCTCTACCTGTGAATTAATCCACATTCAGAGCATCAGCTTGAAATTTCCTGTAATCGTTTCACAACTGTAGTCTGGTTTCTGTTAACACTTTTTGTATTAGTCGTCTATCGTATTTGATACGAAAGTAATAGCATGAGTTCGAGATTCCTTCGGTTTCCGTCTTTTATCCAATGATTAAGAGGGCCTGTGAGCGCTCTATTTATTAAAAGCCTTCCAAAGTTATGCATCATAAACGAAACGCAATCATTCTCTCGTTAAACCTTACTCACACTAAGAATTTCGCTATGAAAGGCTGTTCTGCAAAGGTATTCAACATTTCCTCCAAATTCTAAAAAGTTCAAGGCCTTCTCCCACTTCGCCAAATCTGAGAGAGAAAAAGCACTTTAGTATTGTTGTCTCTCTGCATTAAAGTGCCAGTGCGTGAGCAGAAAATGCGCCGTTGGCCAAGAAATTCAACGTTCTTCACTTGCTGGTTGGTCCTCCTCCATAGTTAATAATTCGTGCGCCGGGCACGTATCGCCAACGAACATAATCTGATATCACATCTCTGATCAGAACAACTTGAGTGGAAGGAATGCGTTACTTTATTTCGGAGTTTATGGCACTGACACTCGTCCACGGTTACTTCTAGATGGAATAAACCAATTTTCGTAAAACATATAAGGAGAAGAACCGGCTCGAAGCGTCTGGTTTTCGAGTTTTATCCAATGATACGAAAATCTTAAGACCGTCAGCCGTCATGCAGGACACACACTCATTCCTTTTCAGAAAAACCTATTTTGCATTAATGTTATTTAAGTTTTTTACTTGTATGTTTTCTTTACATTCATAAAAAACTACTTCATTTTAATGAACTACGTTTTATAAAACTAAAGAAACGCTAATATGTTAACCGATTATTTTTAAAACCTGTTTAACATGAAAGGAAGACATAACATTTACATTCATGATTTCAAGATGAATCAGAATACCCCAAAAAATTAATAATGATACTTTTGCCAATGAAAACCGACCAAATATCTTGTCGCAACTTTTTCTTCTCAAGAGAATCACTATACGGGTTGTCCCACAGAAAAGTATATCGGAGTTCGAATTGATATAACTGCAGAAATATTATTTTTTATCCATGCAACTGGTAGCCTAAATACCTGTTCGAATAACAGGTTCGAATAGTCGAATAACATGTTTGTTACAGAATTGAATTAGCTATAATATTTCCGCAGTCATATCAATTCGAACTCCGATGTACTTTTTTGTTGGACACCCTGTACATGGAAACCTGCGGGACACAAGTAGTAGATAAACAATTCATTTAAGAAACCCAATCTGTATTCATACCTTATAACTTTCCCTCACGTCGCTTTGATATCCCAAGGCAGTGAGTACTGTTGACTGTTCCGAGTACATTTTTTATAACGGCACTTCTAATTCGCCCTTCAAATGTACAACCAATGGCAGTTAGAGCACCACACCACCCCACGCCATGCCTGCAGCCAGTACAGAGCGTTAATTGAACCTTCCCTTTTCCTTATTTGACGACTCAAATGTGTTCCCCAGAATTCGGTGCTCTTCTTGCTTCTTTTCTCATCAAGTATCTAATTAACGTCTCATCAACGAAAATTTTTCCAAACTCCCAACTTTTAACCTCATGATTAATTAGGAGCGATTTGTACAGCGAACGTTCTCCTCACTTTCTTCCTATTTCTTACTGCAAACTTTTAACCTCATTGTCTTTGGATTGAAAATTCCGAAACGCTATTCCTTGTTAATGAAGAAGATACAAATAATGGAGATGTCGTCCCAATAGTAAATTAAAAACGAAAAAATAGCCTCTATTACAATGATTACTACATACCCGTTGCCTACCCTAATTGACAATTTCACAATATACTATTTTTATTGCAGAATCCTCTTGGAAACCAAATCCATACCAGCTTAATGAGCCTGTCGATTGACCAACCTGAAATATCCCAGTGTTCTATTCTTACTGCGTAGTGCATCCGTGAGTGGCAGGCAGTAATGGCGAGTATACCTTATTCGTTCAAGCAAAAATGAAACCTCGAAAACGAGCAGTTACATTTTCAGTTGTAGTACGATTCCGTCATAAAATTGCCACCCTTCTAATCCATAGCATATATACGAATGAATTTTCGTCACTACTTTTACTACTCTCAGAATCTCAGAACGTAAAACAAACTTTAATTGCAAGCCAGATTGGGGTAAATGTAAAACAGATAATATTCTTGCCAAGCCTCAGTGAATAAGATGTTAATTTTCCCAACGTATTACTTCGTGAAAAAGCTCTTCATAGCTCTGCCTTCACGTGCTAACAAATTGATGGTCCCAATCATGACCATGATTTCAACAGGACAGTCTCTCTGTGATCTCCGCCCTGGTTCTTGACTGAATCGTAGCAAGTATCCAGATCGTGGTCTGGTATTTGGTCACTGGTGCGATCTCTGCAAGAAGGTTTTCATCATGCGTTGATCTCTAGATGATGAAGTTGATGATAAAATTTGTGACTGCATCATGGAATTGTAAATTGAGAGTTCGTCATGATTTCCGGAAATAAAATTAAGTAATTGCTGTGCTGATTTTGGATTGAATCCAAGTAACTAAAAAACAACTTCTTGTAATTTCGAAGGTAGAGGTTGTTTAGAAACCTTGACCTTCATTCCTCCACATCGGGGAAAGTCAGCATTCAACACCACAAATTGCAATTGACCTTTTGAAAACGTCCACTAATATTTTAGGGCTCAATTGTCATATCCTAGCTCACTGAATTTAGATACTTCTCTGAGAATGGTTAGCAGAGATAAGGGAAAAATTATCTTCTTAATAAATTTTGCATGTTCATGAAAATGACAAAAAGAGAAAACCAGATTCTCAAACATCGATAACTTTAGGCATATTTAAAAGGAAATGAACCAAATTGATTACCCATTGCTTCTATTCTCCAGCATTGTCACGAAATGAGTTAGTAATTTTTTGAAAGAAAACTTTCGTAGTTTAGAATGGTTGCTACAAGGTCACTGTAAAGGCGTTGTTGCTCCGACAATGTCTAGTTGACTGTTTACCCTCGACATGGCCAGTCCCCAGCAAAAAGCGATCTGTGTTCTCGAGTTTTCGAAAATTAATTCATTTCCCACCGTGTTACGTTCTTTTTAATAGCGATTCGACGTTAATATATCCTTCTCAAAGAACATTCGACGGTGGTTTCAACAGTTTTCAAGAAAATGGGTGTGTATCCAAAAGGAAAAAGTCCGAGATGACCACGAGTTCCATGGGAGCACGCGGCGAGAAGTCATGCTGCGGGTGAGGGCACCCCACCAAAATCAGCCAATCGAGCAAGATGTGAGCTATCGAGATTTCAATCCACTATTTTATGTGTGTTAAAGAAGATGTATACATTTGAAACTATACAAACTGCTGATGGTTCACATACTAGGCCAATAGGAACAAGAGGAAGCTGATGGAATTTTACGATTCGCTGCCAGAGATGATGAGAGATGGTGAAAGACGAATGCTTCGTTTCAGTTGAATTTTAAATGAGGAGGGGACTTTTTACTTGAGCGGCACTCATTCGTCGAACTGTGCGTACTTGGGAGAAAAGCACGCACGTGAAAGAGTTGAGCATAAAAGATATTCTCCTTAAGTGAACGTCTTTTGAGCTGCGTCTCAAGACAAAGTTCCAAGTTCCTTTTTCTAAGAAGGAAATACCGTTAATAGAACCTTTATTTATTCCAACACGTCTTACCCTTGGGTTTTAAATGCCTTATAACTACTGGTGTGGTGGGGGATGTGAGGAATTTGAGGTTTAAACTACCTTTTCCACGGGTAAGTACTCCGCAGTCACGTGAAAAGCCTCCCTGAGCTGAGGCTTGAACGCTGATCCTTTCGGCTGTGAGGCCATCACACTAACCACTACACCATGGAGCCCATAAACCTATCTCGGCACGCTCTTCACTTCACTGCAAGCAGATTCAAATGAATTGATTTTTCAACAAGATGGAGCTGCAAAAACACTGATACGTGATGGTTAGAATTTTTTGGGATTAAAATAGTGTCCGAGCGATGGATTTGTCAGAAACAAGCCCATACCTCGAGCTCTTTGTGCCTGGTCTGAGACATTCCCAGACCTCGCTGTGTATGATTCCTCCTAGTGGAGGTACGTGACAGATTGCGTTCATGTTGCTTGCTACCCACGAACCTCGAAAACTTCAAACATCGAACAACATCAGCAATGAACTCTGTGAATCAAAGTATCACACATGATATGCATGTGTGAAGGGATTCTCTTATCGCATTGGAGTTGCCCGCGCTGGAGTTGGTGGCCTCAGAAAGCACTCATAAGGCCGGAAATGAACTTTTTTTGTGATTAAAACTACTATGACTTGAGTGGAGTTTTCTATTATTTTTCCATATTAAAATAAATTAGGTTTCTTCATTTTGAAGAACCCTAAATAATGTTCTCGCAAAGATAGTGCGAGTTTTACAAAATGTAGAAAGAAAGTTTTGAGTTTAATAAAAATTTGAATCCAACGGAAAAGAGCATGGAAATCTGACACTGCATTCTTGTTTTAAAGCTCCTGATGATTCGCTCGAAAATCGAAACAGAAATACATTCATATGAAAAATGAACTGAGTGCGAATTTAGAAATTTAAAAAAATGGTTTTCAACAAATTTGAGCTAATCATGAATGAATTTTCGGTAATAAAGTTAAGAGTAAAAAGTGACAGTTGGTAGCAATTGAAAATATCACCAGGGAGGAGTAAACTGAATTCGAAAAATGTCGAGCTTCACGGTGGATTTTTAACACTAACGAGGAGTCCATTAGGAGCGAGGGAGGGCCATCACTAATACAAAACTCTTCATAAAGGTCAAATGGAGCCACAACTCGAGCCTCGACCGCTAATTTGCCGGTACACAAACTGCCTATCCTGCCGTAATCTTTCTCCCGACTCATCACTTTTAGTCTCGTAAGCCGTGCCTTAATTTACGACCTTCCCACAACACATTTATCATCGCCCAGATATTTTCGATCCCTCCTCAATTTGCATTTGGAATCTCAGCTCCATTCAGCTCGGCAGCGAACAGCCTTGCCGGCTGAAAGACGCGGCAGGAAAAGTTCTAGCGATTGCCGTAGCTTGTAATTTTGCATAACTGATCAGTCTATTTACGGTGTGACGTGTCATGACCGTAGTTTGTAATTTTGCATAACTGATCAGTCCATTTACGGTGAGACGTGTCATGACCGTAACTTATAATTTTGCATTGCTGGTCTGTCCATTTACGGTGAGACGTGTCGTGACCGTAACTTGTAATTTTGCATTGCTGGTCTGTCTATTTACGATGAGACGTGTCGTGACCGTAACTTGTAATTTTACATAGCTGTTCTGTCCATTTACGGTGTGACGTGGTGACCATAGCCTGGAATTTTACGAAACTGGTCAGTCACTTCACAGTATGATGCGGTTACCCTAATCTGCATAATATGATGGGCTGACTGCCTATAATCTACAGTTTTCATAGCTGGTCTGTCGCTTCACGATGTGACTTAGTAACAGTAACCTGTAATTTTGCACTGCACAGCAGGTGTGTCTCTTTAAAAACTGGTGAGCGTAGTCTAGAATTTTGCATAAAAGGTCTGTCTCTTTACGTATGAGGAGGTCACTGCGATTTGTAATCTTATGTCGATGCCTTACTTTTTTACAACACCGGAAGATACTGACTAAACAACATTAAGTACCCATCAGCAGCAAAGCATTGCAACAGTTGTCATCTTGCACGTTTGTTCGTGCTTGGGGCTTCAAAAATTTTTTGCCGCCTGGTTAAGAGCCATCTTGAAATTTCTGAGCTTAATAAAAGCTACAAAAAAAGGTTTTTAATACTTTCAACATTCCTAACAAATGTACGAGTTTTCAAGGTATTTGTACTGTACGAGCGTAGTCTAAAAGGTGTTTGTTGTTATGTAGAACATGTATTCACTTTATTGAGCTAGTGCTTAAAGTACAGATCAATAAAAAATAATAGAAATTTCGGCTCATTTAGAATGAAACATTGAAGTGCTTTTTTGAGCGAGAAAAATAAGTATTTGTATTTCCACCGGAAAAAGTTTCCATGTTAAAACTAAACCTTTTAGTATAAAACTGCTGCTATATAACACAAACTATCTCTACGTTCGTTCACAACAGCTCTCAAAATTTAATTCATTAAAGCTTATTATCGAGGGTATTGATCAAGATCTTTCTGAGGTCCCAATGTCTAAAAGAATTTTTCCATTTTCCTGACGTTTAAATTCTCAGTCAAGCTCATTCTTGAGAGTGATCTCCCCTTCCTCAATCGAACATTTTACAAAGGACTTTTTATATCTTCTAGACATGGAAAAAGAGAAGCCATCCAAAGCGTTGGAGCGCATCTGGAATGGAATAACTGGACTTCTTTTTCTCGGTCATAAGAAGAAATGGGACCCCGAGCGGACGGGCAGACGTAGAGTCAAATCAGGGGCGCCGGGCCCGTGGGGCGCACCAGACACCGCCTGACGTTTGGCAAATTGGCCTCAGAACAGGGGGAGCACGCCCCTACCCCTCTCCTAGTGAAATTAGGGGGGTACGTACGTAAGGAATGTTGAATCAGAGACTGGCTTTCAAAAAAAAGTCTAACATGAACAAAGTGAATTCAGAATATCTCGGGGCATGCTAGAGGAAATGAAATCTGTATAAAAACTCAGCATATCATCGAGACGAGTAAAGAGGAAATGAAGCATGGACGTAAACACAAAACATTATTAGGAGATTCACGAGGAATAAAAGACGGTTATGATACCCTACGATTGAGAAGTATGAATTAAATTGAAATATCTGCGCATGGAAGTCAGATCGAGAATCTAAACTCACATAATAAGAAATAATCGAAATTTCGTGAACTATTAGAATCAATATCTGTAGAGGGAAATATATCTGTAACGAGGGTAGGGAAAAAATTTAGGACACAAATAACCTGAAATAAGGGCACAAAATTGAAAACAAAACTAGCCATCTGAAAATACTTCTATCCTTGTATGTTATTATATTAGTATTGAAAAATAGAGAGTCCTCGTAAGAGGGAAGCTTAGGCCTAACTTACGAACAGGTGTACTTCTATGAACAAATCAACATCAATGTGAATAGACCCACTTCTGCAATTGCCTCAAAATTCTGAAGCCAAAATCTTTCACGTTTGGAGCAAATCAGTGGCAGGGTATAACTTGAACACGATGAAGTTTTTGTTCATAGTTAAATTTTCAAGATGTGAGCCCATAAACCTCTATCAATTACTATTTACAGTTAACTCATCAGGGCGGAGTGGCACAGATTTATGCCAAGTTAGGTATCGCTATTATCCCAACTATTAATATTTTAACGGGCTTTAATTCACTCTTCAACATCTAGTAACGAAGACGACGCGTAAGGCACCCGCTAAAATTAACATAGTCACGATTTCTTCCTTTCAATTTCATTGAAACACGTAAACACCTGACAGTAAAAAGGTCACTCTTGTAAATGCAGGCATAAAACACTACGTACAGGGACCCGAATGGGTTAATTGCAAGCATTTCTGTCGCCAATGAGAGAGCAGCCGCCTCATTCAACAGGCCCACAAATGTGCGCCCTGTTGCTCGAACTAATTGCTAAAATTAGGCCCTAATCAGTGGGAACATTCGGGAAGGAATGCGCACGTATCAAACACAACCCGAGGAAATGAACTCAAGACGATCGAACACTCCAATAAACGCTTTTTGTTGCAACAAATGGTTTCATCTGCAACTTTCGATCAAGCTCACCCTTGAAACTTTTGCTGCGCGATGTATCGTTTCTGATACCGTTCTCAAAGATGATATAGCCCTTCTGATCATAATTACATAACACTTCTTTAGTTTTGCTTAGCATTCAAGATAAATTGCGCAGTGAACAAAGCAGAGCTGCTCAGTGGCATGTGTCCCAGCAATGATAAGAAAATAAGTGAGAAAAACTCAATTCCACGTGCACAAGTTCACTTAAAATCAAGGCTTTAACTTCACCTCTAGAGTACAAGAGAAGGTGGGAGCCCCCAAGGCTGAAATCCTGTTGATTCAAATCTCATTAAGAGGATAATCCATTGCCACCGAACTCCTCGACATAGCAAGATATTCAGCGGGAGAATAGAGGCTCCTAATGAGGATGAAACTGCACCAGTTGAGTGCAGTAACCCAAGAAAATATACACTCATTTAAACAGGTTGCTTAGCTGTTATTTTAAATGAAGAACAGCAGCTGGCTAGTTGCGATATTTCCTTCGTTGATATAAATCTTATTCCTGATATAAATCTTTGTTTTTTGGCGCAACGCGAACAATGTTGGATGGTGAGAGCACATACACCTACCCTTTGGGGTACTTGTAAATTATTCAACTGTAATACTAAACTGTAAGCATTTCATGAATTCTTATTTTACTCTTCTACTATTGATGGTAGAAATTTTTTTTTGTATAGGTCAGCGAGGATACCGTTCTTAAAAACTCATGTAAAACGCCATATCCAATTTCCCAGTCAAATTGATATCTGTATGGAGTTTATCAGATAATTTCATTTGTTATCTAGTTGAAAATGGAGTCTACACGAGGTTTGATATTAATTCAATAGTCGACCAAAATTAATGTTTATATGACTCGCAGCTGCGGCAAAATTCCAATATACAGGACGTTTCGCGGTCATAATTTCACTGCGCTCAAATTTAAATCAAAGTTAGAAGACTACATTATCTTGAAATAAACTTCAGATAATATTTGCATGCAATAATTGCCTAAAGTAACATTTTAATTTAAGATAGGCCTTCGATTGATTTTTACATGTAATTTCAATATTCTGTAGGGAAAAAATTTAAATTGAATATCGGTAGGGGCAGAACTTCCAGGAGGCGTCGGACGGCAGCATTCTGTATTCCAGGAGCCAGGCTCAACAAATCTCAGTCGATGAACTCCTCGCCGGCGATATTGGGTCAATAAATCTGCCCATTTAAAAACATCGATTTGAACACCTCTATTTTGGCCGCAAGATGAGCCTGCCGGCAGTGACCGGAAAACTGCAGATATGCAAGGAAAAATTTCAGGCTTCTTTTTTCTCTTAAAAAGACGTTACGCGGGAACTGATTTCCTTGCTTCAGGAACTCTATTTTTATTTCGGAAGCTTCACTCAGATATCTGAAGTTCTACGTTTTTTCACGGGGCTTAGAATTCAAATAAAGATCACAATAGATAATGCGTAAATGTTTAATCGATATGACTGTCAAATTACCTGTAAATAATATTTCTTAGATCGAGTTCGAAACCATATGAAAGGGAAAATTAACATCACGTAATCAAGAAATCACTTGGAGAAAATCGGGAGGCAAAGTTTTTGCCTCTTCAAATATCAGTCCATTGAAGTGAATACAACTGCCAGCCCTAACATAAGAGATGCGAAGCTGAAGCGGAGTTACTTGTGGGACTCTTGGGACAATTAATCTTTATTTGAGTTATTGGTAACTAGATTTGTTTTTCGCGAAAAACAATCGTGTCGCTCCTTCTTTTAATGATGCCGCGTACCTTCTCCATGATATCAAATCTAATAAATGCATGCTTGGTTAGGTTACGCTAGAAATACTCAGGTTTTACTGTACTTCTTCGAAAAAAGCATTCTCGTTTTAAGCTAAGCTGAGCTGTTATTTGATTGCTATAAAATTTTGTGCCTTAAATTCTCCTCATATGTTTTGCCTGATGGAAGAGCTGCGTCAATAGCGACACAAATGTGCTCGCTTTGTTTCTTTTCACTACCATTCGCATAATTTGAAGTCAGATCGTGAGCAGGGCCGTCTTGGATGCGCCCTGCAGCATTCCATGCAGATCACTGTACTCGCTTTTCGATCTAAATTCTGGACCTCTGGACCCAAAATTCTTCGAATGACATCGCGGTTGAAAGAAATGCCTTGTGTCTGCGATGACGCATTGTATTAAGTTAAGGAAGTTATGGTGAAGTCCTCCCACGTTCTCTCTTCGGTGATTATCAAAGTTTGGAATTTTTCTATGAAGAGATCAGGACTTGTTTATGTGAGTTGGATGTCGCTGAGCGTCGTCGGATTTCTATCATCCTTTTTATCGAGGAGTCTCTCGTTGTAAAAATATTTTGTGTCGCTGAGCAAAATTTCCGCTTTTAGTTTTCTTTAAAGCTTCACTAAATATATGATTAAATACTTAAGTAAATCACCAGGACGTCAACTTTGGGTATTGCCGTTGTATTTTAAACATCGAAGTGTAACTATATATTATGCTGGTTAAATCTTCACGAGATATAATTGCCTAATTTTATTGACTGGGGCCCGGCAGTTCTTCATGGCAAAGAGTACGCATATGTACGACATGTGTATGGAAGGTCTTCGCGGTTCTCGATGTGCGGCGGATAATATGAAGTAGAAACATTTTTTTACTTCTTTCGAATGTGAACTTTAAACTGAATACCACAAACGATGAACTCTGTGTGTCAACTTTCGATCTCTGTCTCTTCACACAAATACTGAAGGTCCAGCAGTACAAGGCTGGACAGTGTTCAGGCTTCGACGAAACAGCTGAGGCTGCCCTCAACTTCCTCTTTATGGACTCCCATTCGGTTGTGCTGCCTTCAGGACACATTGGCGAGTTTGGCCCCAGAGATAGGGTAGAAAATTTGGCGACCTGATAACGTCTAAAAGTTTCTCCAAACTTCAAACGCTTTTGTGTTTTCAGCGCGCAGTATCTCGCGTTCTTTATAGCGCTTTTTCAGCAGAGGAAACTTTTTTTTGCTTCTCTGAGTGAATTGTACTTCTACGACCATGACCGTAAAAACCGATAGCGTCGTCTCAAGAAGTAATGCCGAACATATATGTATTTCTTCCAGTGAGTCTACTCCATATTTTGCTCAATAATAGCATTAACAGAGTGCGTGAGAATTCGGCGTATTGTTGGTCATATTACGAAATTAGCAATTCGAACTTACATCTAGCTTAATGAAAGAGATTGAAACGTTAAGAAATTTATTCTATTCGTCTATAAATTTTTAGTTAATTGCTACAAGAAATTTCGTAGTATAAAAACGAGCGAAGTGAAGCGATCAATGAGCTCCACTGCGCATTTGAACTCATTTGCACCGAGGTCATCGACGCCATCAAAGAAAAGCTAAGAAGAAACCTAAAGCGATCAATGATAAAAAGGAAAAATTAAATGAATTTGAGAAAAGCAACTCTGAGAACAATCGTAGTGTGTGATCTGAGGCTGTCTCCTTTCGATATGATAAAGCGTCAGCAACTTAGGGATCTCAAACAGCAAAATAGAGTTGACCTTGAGGATAGCACACTTGATGGTGAGGCTATTTTTTCCAGATAAACTTCCCAACTCAACTGACAGAATAGCAGAGTCCTCACAAAGAGGTCAAAAGACATCCTAGATAGCATGAGAACAGTCTCTAGCCTCTGTCATTGTACGTATGGGTAGAAATTTTAAGAACGAGGAAATCCCTACTCATTTTCCCAAACAACAGCTCCAAGATCAATAAAATAAACCTTAGACTGATGATATTTCAGCTCCAGTTATTGATAAAATACTTCACAGATCAGTGGGCCATCTCTTACCTCAAACATGTTTCAGGAGTGGTATAGACTTCACGAGGTTCTGGAATGAAGAAATATGGTCTCCATTTTCCCCTGATTTGACTCCTACGGACTTTTGTAAGTGGTGTAATTTGTAAACTGAAACTTGTACTTGCTCTCATGCATATTTTGGTTTTCTTTAGAAATATGTGAGCCGGATTTTTGTGAGCAGTAAGAAAAAGCTTCATGCCTTTGATATAGAAGGATTCTCATGGAGACTTGAGGGTGAAATTCCGCTAATCAGGAGAAAGCGTAATAAAGCCCAGTGTTCGTAAATGTTTTGCAATATTAAACTTAAACATTCTTGTAGCTCTTTTAATTATCTACAGGGTGCGAGAGCTGTTTAAAGACGTATCGTTGCCAGTTCAGATAACCTATTCAAATTAAGATTTTAACCCAAGAAATGAAAAGACTTGCAGTCATAGTTGCAGTTCCATTCAACAATGATAGATTTAGGAGTTGTGAGTAGTGAAGGTCATGTCATGCAACCATACATATTTCCATCAGACCTTAGGGCTTATACTACTGGATAAATTGATTTTCTAAAAACGGTTGTAAGCGCTGGACAGATAAAGTATCCAACGGATAGCAATAAATCTTCCAACAAGACTCAGCCCCTTATCACAAAGCCATCGTAACCCATGATTCGTTATCAGAGAATTTTGACGACTAAGTGACTCCTACTTGTAGCCCCTAAAATTGGCCAGAATTAAATCCTACGAATTATCACGTGTGCAGCGCTACTGAAATGGGGACTAATCGACACCTTCTAAGTGTCATTGCTTCACTGAAGGCTGTCATTGTTCAGGTGATGTTCGAAATGAAAACAGATGACTCAAGTTCAGCTTGTCGACGGTTTCAGGCACGCATAGAAGCAGTCATAGAAGCCAAAGGTGGCTTCATTGAATAATTTGAAAAAAGTGTCATCAAGAATATTTTTACGAATTTGATTTAGATATGTGTATTTTTTGCTAAAAATTATCGTTTATTTAACATACTAAAAATGCCCTTAAACAGCTCGCGTACCTGTATCTTTTTTAATATAATTTAGAGCATTTTGGTTGGTCCAATGACTTCTATACACCCTGTGCTAGGTGATTTTCGTAATAATCCCTTTCGAATCCCCGCAATATTTCCAACTCAATCTGGAAGCAGTGAAAACTAGAATAAAAATCTGGATGAAGTAAATTTTATTCAATAATCTGGAGAAACGAACTAGAATCAGTAATCTGAAAGGAATATTGAATACTGAAACAGTCCGTTGCCAGTAAACTAGAATCGGTAATCGGTATGTTTGTAGTTCAAGTGCTATTTCCGCATCTGATTCAATCCTGTGTAACGCGATGTCGGTATAATAATTAGTTTCAGTTTCAGCATCGGCCTCAGTTTTAGATTAAATATCAGAAATAATCATTTTTGTAAATTTTAAACACCGCAGCCACCGCACGATGTCAACAAAAATACATTGAGTACATGATGTATAAGAGAGCTCAAGAATTTTTCATGACGAATCAATCAAGAATTGATTCATCCCAATGAATCATTACGTACCCAAAGTGCATTGATCGAAGGACAATCCCCCGTCAGCGTCTCTCCCGGGGGAGCTAAAATCAGTAATATGCACCATAGTGAGGTCCTTTATCCCCGAAGGAAATTCAGGTTTATCAAAATGGAAATAAAGTTCCTCCAATTGAACGGCGAATTCCGGAAAATGAAAACCAACTTCCTCTGGATGAGAAGCAAGCCTCTCTAAATGCATCCAAAGTTCCTCGAAGAAAACACCAATTTCCTCAAGGTGAAAATCAAATTCATTGAAACGATAATCAAGCGCATCAAAATGAAAATCAAGTTCCTTAGCGTTCAAAATGTATTGCAGGAATGAAATTTGCTCAACTTAAGAATACTCGTATCTAGAAAGTGAATATCTTATCTGTGAGCCAGCAAACAAATGGCAATTCAGAAACTTCCTACAACTTTAAAATAAATGGACATAATAATGCAAATATTTAACAGAATTCTTGTATATTTGAGAAATATTTAGTTAAATGTAGGCATAAATCGAGCAACTCTGGCCAGTACACAAATGTTATAATTAGTGATGTGCTGATTAATTGCAATTGGTAAAAATCAGAACATTGGGCAGGAATCAGCATCGGTGCAAGATGAAAATTGCCGATGCCGATTCCTACCATACATACATAAGATGTGCAATGTTATTAAGAACAAAAATGTGATACTGCTTATCATTACCTGTTTTTGAGTACAAGGTATTCAGAATAAATTTGGCGATAATTTAATTCCTTAATTTTCCAGATTGGTTGGAGATATTTACTCAAAGTACGCATCATTTCAAAGTTTCTTTTCAGTTCATTCATATGTGTGAAGGCAAAAAGAATGAACGGCTAGACGCCTTATGAAAATTTTCAGAGGATAACCCGTATCATGTCGAACTGTTCCGGTCATAAAAAATAAAACTAAAGATGCTGCTCAGTGCTCTTTGAACACTCTAAAAACTATCCAGCATGAATAAGAAAACAATAATGGAGACTATGAGGCTGGGCTTTGTAGGAAAGAACTTAAGTGGCAATGTAATTACATTCCCACGGAAGAATTCATCGAAAATCTACACGAAAGAGTGTTGGAGGACCCTGACATCCGAATGTGGGCTCACGCGAATTGGATGTTCACCCCTCGACCGTAAACCTGGCACTCAATGAAGACCGCTGTTACTCACAAAAGAGTCGTAGAGGTCAACCGCTCACAGGAAAACCCTGACAAAATTATCTGAAAAAGACAAAGAAACTTCTGAGCAAAGTGAAACGTCCAGGTGAACCAGTGACATTCTGGTTCTTTTCTGATGAGAAAGACTTTCGTCAGGATCGGCAACACAAACTCTGAAAAACAAATTGGTTTGCATACAATCCAAAAGACTGCCTCGTGACATGCAAGTCAAATTTCATCAACATGTGATGGTTTTCGGAAGCATCTCCAGGGTGGGTGTGCGGATGCCTCAGTACTATTTTTTTAGAAAGTCCCAGGTGCAATTCAAATGGTTACGTGGAGTTTCTGAGCGCTGTACTTGAGCCCTGGAAAATAGAGGCAGACAATTTTTAATCATACGTATTGCGACTGGATTCAGCTTCCCGCTATATCTCTCGGAAAAGTCAGGAATGTTGTTGAAGAGTTTTTACGGATTTACTAGTCCCAATTTTTAGCCTCGTAATTAACTCCAGGGATGTGAACCCAATGAACTACTGTGCAAGGCAGGTGGTTGAGAAAGATGCCCATCGCCTCGTCAGCAACACAACACAGAGCTCAGCTGATAAGGTAGTTTTTGAGGCTATTTCTAGTGAAACTTTGGAATCAGCTGCTCCTTCTAGGTTCCGGAGCCGGATTGAGACAGTGATTAAAACTAATGGTAGTTTTTTCAAGTGGAACTTGTTGATTTTATTGAAATATCGGTGCCATTAATATCTCTTTTCAATATATTGATTTATGACATTGCCGAACCCTTTTTCTTTTTCAGGAATAAACTGTCATTTATCCCAAACAACCTGTATTGAGATGAAACGTGTTTGTTTGAAAGTTTTATTCGGCAAATTGTAACCGAATTTTCATACGTTTTTATGATGTTTATTATTATATTAACGTAAACTGTTCGTGTGTTCATTAACGTGCTACGTAATATCAGTCAAATGTTATACAAGCACGTACGAGTAATTTCTCATTAAACAAATTTATCGACAATTTTTTTTCAAAGTTTCGGCGACAAACGAGTCAATTGGCATTTTTGAGCACATGAGCGGTCTGTACAAAACGTATCCAGCCTTGAGCCCGAAAAAAAGTTCTGTACTTGAGTGGATGGGACACTTAATCAGCTTCAGAGTAGGCCTCTGGTGCTTGCGCACACTTAGCTTAGCGGTCCTCCCACCGCTGGAACCAAATCTCATGGAAAGCATCTTTTGAGACGGTGCGCAGCCGTCCTGTCGCGTTGTCTATTATGCTCTCGGGGGTCTCAAAACGGGACTCTTACAGCGTTGGCTTCATCTTTGAGAGCAGCCAGAAATCATACGGGCCTTGTCAGTGGAGTAGGGAGCGGGGCAAAAATGCGGAATGGCGTGTTTGATCAGGAAAGTCTGGACTTGGTGTGATTAGTAAGCCATTTGGGCTGAATTAGATTTGGTAAGCGAATTGTCTTGGCACAGGAGCCAGTTGCTCTCGTCCCACAAATCAGGTTTCTTACGCCAAACGGCGTCGCGAAAAAGACGGGAAACTTCTCGACAGTACTTCTAGTTGATGGTCAGCCCTTTTGGTGTGTACTCATGAAACACAATACTCGGTAGCAAAAAAAAAGTTGTATCACCTGTTCAGTGCTCCGAACCTGTCGTGTTTTCCGAGCCTTGGAGAATGTGGATGCTTCCAGTGTAATAACTGTGCCTTGGTTTCTGGGTCGTACCCGTACACCAAGGTATCGTTACCAGAAATCAGTGTTCAGGAACTGAGGATCGCTATTGACGCATGCCAGTATGCCTGTGGGACCGCAAGATGGAGTTGTTGCTTCTCCAGTGAAAGCAGCTGGGGCCCAAATTTCACTGACACTCTACGCATGCCCAAATCCTCAGTCAAATGCTGCTTACAGAACCAAGGTTGATGTCAACTTCAGCAGCAATCTCCCAGACTGTCAAACATCGGTCCCCCATGATCAGCTCCCGCCCGTGCTTGATAGCATTACTTCCACCCGTTTCGACTAGTACGCACCCTACTCGTTAGTGTTCACTTAATTCTTGCAATACTGTAATGGTAGTCACAGCGATGCGTTAACGGCGTCACGCATATGGGTTACAGTTGACTTGACAATGAATAGTGTTGTCATTTTCTTTATGTGTAATAATCATTAATAGTATACAAACGTGTATTGAGCTCTATACTGACTGAGATGTTGAATATATCTTTTTGTAGCTTTGAGACATTTTTTGATGAAACTGGCCCTGGACACATTTCATTTCTTTCAAAATTGCAATAATTTGAAAAGGTATCAGTTAAACATTGCGGTTTCATGTTATAAAGGGTTAATTAACGTCTAAATAATTGTCCCTTATCAGATGCCTGTAAAAAATAGTTGACAATTTCAGTGTTTAGATTTGGTAAGCGAATAAAAATAGTAAATAATAAAAAATCGGCATCGACATAACTAGGCACCAGCAAAAAAATAAGGATCAACCTCAGAATCGACATCGGTGAGAGTTTTGATTTGGTACATTACTAATTCTATTTTTTCAAAATATGTTCAGCAAGAAAAATACTTGCAAATGCACCATTTCAGTCAAATGCATAAATATAATATTACACTGCTATTACCTGCCTATGGATGGTCAACGAACCTGCAGTTAAAATCATTTATGTAGGAAGAAATAATGAGTGTGCCACTCAATATTTATTGAGTGGCACACTGCTCGCCAGAGTCTTAAGACCGGCTGTAAAATCCCCCAATTTGAACTTTGTTTAGATTTATTTCTGATGTATCTTTAATGATAAGTTTGTATCGGAATAAAAACGACGTCGAATACGGAAACCAGCACAAATCAACATTTTTAATCAATTGAAAAATGAAGAAAGATTAATATCTTTATTTGATTGGTCAAAATGATAACTCCATCACACATATTCAAAACAATTCAATAAACATAATTATAAACCACATATAACAGGTAGAATGTCCTCAATTTTACTAATTTCTTCAAAAATTCGTTTCGGCATACTTGTTACACGCTTTCGTCAGCGGTCAATTTGTATGTTCTTCAAGTAGTTATACTGTATCACGAAGAGCATCCACGGTCTGAAATTGGGTCCTATTGTTATAATCATGTTTCGGTCTCTACATATCTTCAAAAGCATTCAATTGAACTTAGTCTGGAAAAATAACGGAGATGTATCAAGAGTTTTGTATAATTTTAAATAATCAGACTGCGACTCATGCTGCTGAGAAGCCACAGTACGACTCGAGTGGAAAGGCAAATTAGTAACGCTAATGATGGGTCCGACCATTCAAGCCACAAAGTATCAAGAGACTCAGTTCACGGCTCGAAACGAACCGTAAAGGCAAGAGCCGCGGTCAACGCTCGAAGAGATCGCTGGCCAGTTTTAATTCGAATATTGAAACGCTTGCCCCTCACGCTTGGACAGTCTCCGCAGGTGACTCTGTGACCGACCCCGAACCGCCCTTCCTCCAAATAATCCCCCCACGGAGAGCATCAGAATGGGAACAAGGGAGATACATTCTAGAAATTTCTGGACAGATCTGGATGCATGGCAGCACCCGGAAAAAGCAAGCCTGGGCGGAAATAAGGACACACAGTTACGCGCGTACTCGAAGAAGAAGGGCAGCGTCGGGAGGGCGGACGTGACAACGAAGTTGATAGGGATTCTCATTTTCGAGTCCGAGGGAGCTAGGCGGAGTACGGTTGACGCGTCGTATC
>VOMN01060778.1:0-19153 GCA_014899125.1 Orchestia grillus
TGTCGGTGACGTCACAAACGTCCCAGATGGAGGCAGGCCTCAACGCCGAACTCCAGTCTCTGGACGCGGTGGTGCTCAGCAACGCCGACTGCAACAAGGCCTGGACCGGCATTCGCAACTCCTATGATTATACGGTCAGTGTTTCATCATAAATTTCGAAATACCAAATAATAATATTTATGATAATATACGGTCAGTGTTCGAGGATAACATCAAGCTGCTCGGCAAAAGCATATATATATTTAGTAGTTGGACTAGAGTAACTCGCTCAAAAGGTCGCCTTTGATGAGCGTATTTAAATGATATTCACTGCGCTGATATTCTTTAGCAACTTGGCAACGCGTTTCACGAGTTGCTGCTGCAAGAAACGACACTGCCTGGTATAACGTACGCTTCTTAATTCAGAAATTTCTGAAAGGATGTGAATCGAAGGCATCCCGTATTGAAGGAGAAACAATAGCTTTCTACACATCGTATGACAGCAAAGCAAAAAAGTTATTGACCTTGTTTTGGTACCACCACATCAATAGCCACATTCCGTAGATACGTCTCTCAAGCACTAATCTTTTTCTTTAGTAGTTTCAAACTCTTGCACCAAGAGCTTGAAGTAGAGCTTCAAATTATTTAAAATCAAAGCATAAGGAGTCTTGATCATGAGGTATATGTTAGAGGTCGAGAAAAAATCTGTGAATGGAAACGATATTCATAATTAAATTTTACTTCTTTTCTTTCTTCTCTTTCAATCCTTTACTCTCAAGTGAGTGCATTTTCAAATAATTTTCAGTATCCAAAAATTTTACTTAGCTCTCCAAAGTGAAACTATGACTAATAAGCTATTCATCAAGTGGGATTTGCACAAACTATTTTATCAGAGAAATTAAACTCACTCTCTTTAATCGAAGATTTAGCACCGCGTCTGTTCAGCCTATTGAACACCAAAGCAAAAAACGTTTTTAAAAACTCATATTCTGATTGATTTATTTGCTTTACAATGTCAAGAGCAAATACCTGAAACAGTCATTGAGAATGCAGTGCCCTTTGAGATCACCGGGTAAATTACATCAAAAATTTATCTCGGGTATCTAACTACACAAGCTCGTGAGGAAAACTTCGTTTCTTGAATCTTTGCAACATTTTGCATTAAATTTCGAAGAGGGATCTAAACCACTTTCTGTATCGATTTACCAGGGTTCGGCGCCCGTCATAGAGAATGAAATGGTCTGCACGAGAGCCACTGCTCCCAGCTCCGGTGTCTGTACTGTGAGTATATCATTCAGTTCATCGAAATATCATGAAATAAATTTACAATTAAATTATCCAATGCAAAATTTCATGAAAACAATGAAATATTCGTCAAGTTTACATGATTCTACTTCATATGCCATGTACGTTATGTAAATATAGAGATACTTTGTTGTAGAGGGGTCAGAGAGTTCGGCTCTGTTGCGAATGCTTCAGTAGAGAAAAAGAGGGAGAATTTGACATGCTCGCTCAGGTCATAGATACTTATTTATACCTTGGATACTTGTTTAAATGAATAGTAAAAATAATCCTGAGAGTATCTCATGAACTCGACTATCCACGGAGGCTAGATAGGATTCACAAACTTTCATGACGACCGTGTGCACACGACTTCTCTGTTGAAATCGAATGAGGTGGAGAAGTACAGTTGTGTAATTTTAATAATAAGTGAACATAAAATTGAAGGTGAAACTACTAAACCGAGCGGTGACGCGGATGTGGAAATGGCGACAGAACAACAAATTAGATAAAAATTACATATTTCAGGGAGATGAAGGAGGCGCTCTCATCAAGAAGGGCGCCAACGGAGAGGACATTTTGGTGGGCATCTTATCAGGCGCACACCACGACTGCGACCAGAGCAGCGGCGCGGTGACGACTTCAACTGACCCCCCAGACGTTGCGACGCGGGTGTCAGCTTTCCTGGACTGGATCGACGCGGTCACCACTGAGTACAGCTACCCGTGCGGGGTCGACTTCTCGACCTTCACGTACCGGCAATGCATATTGTAAGGTCCTGTGTCATGGTTCCGTTCACCAAATATTATCTTGCCAGATAATGCTAAGAGCAAGCAATGTTCTTCTGTTTCTGAATTTCAACAACCCCTTCTAACTTTCTAAATTTTAAGTAGACTCCGATAACCGTGCATGCACCTCGCAAAAGAATTTCAGCATAGACAAGGGATAAATCTTAAAGTAGAACGGTATGGCTGGTAGAGCCACCAAGATGATTTTTTAGCGCTCGTAGAATATAGTGTCCCTTACAGAAGTGGTAGCTTGTGTGGTTGGAAAGGTCAACTTTTTAGCATGAAATACATAAAAAATTAGTTAATTAAGCTTAGTCGGAAGGCATTTTTTTTAAGTCAGATAAATTAGTGCATTAAAGTTGTCTAGCGAATGTCATAACTTTTAAACGTAATCACTTCGAGTGAGCTAAAGTAGTTTATTCGACTAAGGGTATATAAAGTATTGAATTTTAAGTGCAAGTCAAGCAAATGAAGGCTCTAAACGAACTGAACAGGTGAGGCTGCTTCTTTGACGAGCTCTTTATCGAAATAGTGGTAATACTTAAAGCAACCGACGAACACCGTGATACAAAGCAGAGTTCAAATTCGATGGTTACTTCCAAGTAAGTACAATTAGCATACTTTTTAATTCGAAAATTTGCACCTTCTAGTCAACTCATGAGCGGAGACTGGTAAAAAACAACTGAATAAAAATCTATCAATGCTAGCATTCTGCACAGTTTCGCGAGAGGTTTCCAATTAATTCTTGCACGTGAATCTGTCTTCAATTGATTCTCTCTTAACTGTTAACAGTAGGTTCTGATATAAGTAATGTATGAAAAATATAGCACTTATTTTCTAACACTTGAACCAACCGGATACCGCGTATCTACCTAATGGTGACACCATAGTTTACTATGAATAAAGCTAACCACATTACGACGATGCACCAATAGTGTAGGTGTTGTTAATGAGGCACAAGGCGACGCTCGTGCTGTACAAAGCCCCGCGAAAATTTTTCGCTGCCCAGTACCATTCATCATCGGCGCCACGTAAGGAACTAAATCTCAAGCGGCATCTTCAATTGGTAAAGAAACATAGTTGTAACTTTGACTTGTATTATTTTACAATAGTGATGTAGGTGACGTTTGACGTCACTGATCACGATAGTCCCAGCGCAGCCAAGTCCGGCAGGCGGCCCTCGTTCTGCACATAAAATGTTGTATTAATGGACACAGACTTGAGCGGACTACAGGGAACCCTCACTAGCTATTAGGGACTTACTTTGATGGTATCAAGTCGATCAAAATGGTTCATAAAACCCCCCACGTATTGGCCTCTTTCTATAGTTTCTCCACGAAATTTTACTGAACATTTTTTCTATCGAGACATACTGCTTTGTCTGTGCGAATCTGAACTAATTTCCATTTCCATGGGGCATCACTGTAGTACATAGTAATCATTTATAAGTTAAGTGATAAATGTTCGGCTATTTTCAAAACGAAGTAAGTCATAGAAAGACCAGTCAAGACGAATAAAATGCTAGTAAAGTTTTCATGTTGCTTTAATGCACTGCTAAGATCTGTCTTCCAATTCACCAGCAAACCTGTCTGATGTATATAAACCTGATACAATTCATGGACATGCAAAAAAATCATAAATTTCTTATACTGAAACTTGAACTAATGCATGAAAAACCTGAGGCAATAGTTATCCTTGCAGTTGTAGAATTTATCATAACGCAAATATTAATACTTGCTTCTGTAACCAATGAGGTCAGTCGAAAAGAGTATCTAACTGCTACTACAAGATGACTGATAATCCTCTCTTTACGCAAGTAATTTGCTCGTCTCGAAACGCTCCTTCCTTGAACAAGTGCAGGGAGGATAACAAACGTGAAATTTTGTATTTTTCTTCGATAATCGTACCAACACAATACCGTAAACGTAAATTTATCACTACATCACGTTTAATGCATACATTAGAATTGTTTCGCGTAGCCATTTTCATTCTAATGTTAATCAAACTAACGGAAATTCTTATTTCGATAACTGCTACGAAAAACTAGTATAGTTGAAGACCTGTTATTAAGATGACTTTAGCTTATACAACTAACAAATAAAAGTATGAAGCTCATTACTAATAAAATATACTGTATACCCTATCAAAGATGAGTTCTTAATTACTTTCTTTGTTACTAGTGAACATTTAGTTGATAATCTTATATTTATATACATATATATATATATATTTATTTATTACTACCGAGCATTGTTATTTTATTATCAGAAAAATATTTATTTAACTTATTATAATTGAAACAGTTAATTTATCATCGTCTACTCATTTCCCATACTCCCATGGAGCATTATTGCTATATTCTCGCCCACATTTACATGAATTTATCTCATCACCCTACAAGCAAAACGATAATACGTCTCCTCTGCGGCCAGACCGGGCATAATCCAAGGCCAGACCGGGCATTATCCAAGGCCAGACCGGGCGTAATCTAAGGCCAGACCTGGCATATTCCAAGGCCAGACCTGGCATATTCCAAGGACACACCGGGCATAATCTAAGGNCCAAGGCCAGACCGGGCATAATCTACGACCCGACCTGGCATAATCCAAGGCCAGACCGGGCATCATCTAAGGCCAGACCGAGAATCATCTCAGACCTTCGCTCAATTCTTATTCCGAGGTTCTCTGCTTCATTACGACGTTATGTTTATTCTAACGTTAAAGTTTAATCTGCTGTAAAATTCGTGTGTATGATTATTTGCGTTCACAATCAACACGGTATTGTTATTAATAGAAACGAGTAACAATATAATCTAATCGTCGACGAATCTGGACAAATGTTGATCTCAAGACGCCAAAAAAATGTTCTAAGCCAAGGCAAAATTTACTAAGTGATTATATGGAACGAGCACTTCAGGGTGACAACTACTGGTATTTATAATTTTAATACTGTACTATATTATTAAAGGTGAACCCAATGAAACTTTAAGTAATATCATTCGTATTTGCGCATGCAATTGAGAAGTCGGTTATACAAAACTTGAGATAGGCAGGACAAGTACGTAATGTTATAAACATTTCACTCTAATATTCTCCTATTAATTACTTGGTGTTTAGAGGGAAAATAGGTCGAATAACTAAGAAACTTTGAGTGGCAACGTCTCTAACACTAGTACTTGAGAGCTGGACACACTTCTTGGCTGCCAATACCAGTTATGCTGCAATTCCTTCACCGATCTCCATTGAAAATAGACGCATGTCTTATTTACTCGTTATGCACAGCGATTATAGAATGAAACTTCTGACTCGCCAAGAGAGATTTTGAAATTTTCGCACTGCAGAACGACAAAATCAGTACATTGCACTGTACCGATTTCATCGACATTTCGAAAATTTCGACATGGCGTGTGACGAATGGCAGAGCTTTAGTCAGCAGGACATTAGCAGAGAAATGCCAGCAGTTGTCCCCCGAATCGAAGGTATACCTAGAAAGTCTTCCGATGCACGACATTCAGAAAATAATACTGAAATTCCCAGCTGAAGACCAAATCGACTCAACAAGGGTGATTGTGAACATTCACTATGGAATTTGTTGTCATTCCTACATCTGATATTTGAACCCCTGAGGCCTGAAAGTAAATATGAAAACATCTCGACTTGTTTTCCCCATTATTTCTCCATTGGTACTATTCTTAGTCCTACGTGAATGCAACAAAAATCGAATGACCAAAAACGTTGCAATACGCACCATTTTCCTCGCCCGCTGCTCCAGGACTCCGTAAGAGAAGTGGTTCATCTGCACGCAAACGAAAATTTTCTCAGGTAAATAATCGCTACAGAAATATCGGAGCTCCGCAAACCAGCACATGCGACTATTCATATGTGGCGGCCGTCCTTTAAACACGTAATTTAGCAAAGCACTATAATTCACAAACAGAAAATGGGACAAACTCGTAAGTGAATTAGAAATGTGGAACGAATTGAGACTATCGCGAGCAAGTCATCCAGAGAACAAATTCGTGAATTAGAACATGATTTTAAAAAGTTCTATTGAATTACGGCACTCTACTCTATCTGCTTCGTCCAGCAGCCACCAAGTCTAATAATGCTGCAGTCAGCAATGACGAGTAGTTAGCGCCTGACCCCGCATTTTTAGATACAAATAAAACAGCAAAGTCTATTTAAGAAAATACAGAAAACTTATAAAAACATGTGAACAACGATGGGTTATGTCGAATTTGCGTAATGGGTGATGATATTGTTGAATATAATTTATTTTTTTTATCTGTCATACTCGGAAATTTTCATTGTTTTCCTGGATTTGTCAACTTTTCAGAATTAAGCTATGAATACCGTTTATACAGCACATCGCCTGTAAGTTGAGATATATGTATACAAACACGTAGTGCTATTTAAATATATATATACGCGCAAATGAAAGCTACTAGAAGGCAAAGTATTACTTGAAAAGGCCACGTGTTACTTGAAAAGGCCACATGTTACATTGAAAAGGCCATGTGTTACTTTGAAAAGGCCACGTGTTACTTTGAAAAGGCCACGTGTTACTTGAAAAGGTCACGTGTTACTTGAAAAGGCCACGTGTTACTTGAAAAGGCCACGTGTTACTTGAAATGGCCACGTGTTACTTGAAATGGCCACGTGTTACTTGAAAAGGCCACGTGTTTTTTGAGAAGGCAAAGTATTACCCTGAGAAGGCAAAGTGTTACTCTGAGAAGGCAAAGTGTTACTCTGAGAAGGCAAAAGTTTAGAAGACGTATGACTTGAAAAAACTAGCTAAGTGAGAGCAAAGCGAGCCACTCACGAGTATGGAGTGGGGCAGAGCGACGCCCTGGACCCTGTACAGAGCGCGGCCGCCCTCTGAAGAGATGGGGTGCACCGCAGAGATGGTCACCCTGCCCAGCTGACCCGTGTTGGCCATGAGGGGACCGCAGCTCATGTCCAGGAAGTTGCCCACGCGGTACACCGTCACTGTATCACCTGAACACAACAAGGCGCGCTCAATAAGGAAAGCAGGTTCACAGAAAACAAGGCTGACAAATTATTTCTCCTCAAGACTCGTCTAATTTATTCTGAAACCCAGATAAAAGCACGTCATCAGGAGCGAAATACCTGAGGAACTCGGTACCTTCATGGATATGTTCTACTCATAGATGTGTTGTTAGAGAAACAAGGCCATTTTCACAGTGGCTCAGTCTAACGTTTCCGCTTCCCGTCGACACTCAACTGTCCGACAGCGATAATATTTGCGCATGGGTAGCCAAAACTAGACATGATTATATAGGCTCTAGCATATATAGAAGTTAGACTGGGAGGAGCGAGTGGAATGAGATGAAAGTAGAGTTGGGATAGATTGCAGCATTTCGTTGACTCGAACTTTCCCGCACAGAAAGAGAAGGGATCGTTAATTATGGATGGTGAAAAATAGTGGCATCAATGGTTGTGTTCCCACACAGGATCTGACGCGCATTGAAACAACAGATTAAGAATGAAAAAGAAAAAAAGACAATGAAGAGATAGCGAAGAATGTCTGAAAATTAAAGAAAGTAAAGTACAGCCTTCAGACTTAATCTATAGCTGAGAAAACCAAACGGAGCCCCCCCCTGGGGCAGCCAGTCCCCATAGCAGACAATAGACAAGCCTAACTAACCTCGCCCTACTGCCCATCCTACGCCCCTGGAGGGGGGACACGATGCAAGCCTCACTTTGTTCACCCTCAGCAATGAGGGGGATCTGGGCCCGCTTGTACTCGTTGTGGGCGAAGAGCTGCAGCGCCACCGGGACTGGCACCGCGAGCCGCTCGAACGGCAGCTTCTGCATCGCCAGACGCACCATCTGCGCCGACAGCATCCGGAGCTCATCCTGACCACGCGCATTGCATCCACTTTAGATGGCATCCATTACACACATTGCTCTCCCTGACGGGGACTTCCTACTCGTGATGGAATTACTGTCCCCACTGGATGTGGCAAGTATGTGCAACTGAATTACGTCTCTCAGTATTAGCAAACGAGTACTGCTCGTTAAGTGAATAGATGGATATAATAAGTATTAAGTATTCACGTTAAAGAGACAACTTTACCCCAATCTCCAATTACCACCTGAAACCTAGTTATTTCAATGCATTCACATTAAGTGGATAGATAAGCACCGCGAAACTAGATACAGAAATTCCGGTTTTTGTGATCCGTTCAGGTATTTCTTAACTACTTTTCACCAAGATACAATAAGAACAGATTTTACTTAGAGAAAACTTGTGTAGTTTATATGAGCAAGAATCGAGCATTTGCAAACCTTTACACATAAATGTGCTTGAGAACCTGCAACGAAAGTTCAAATCGTTTGATGCGCACCTAACTAAATGTTTCAAACCTTGCAATCATTCCAAAATTAAGAACGACTTCATCTCGGTGCTTTTGTGACTATAGTACAAGATTGTCAGTGAACGCTGCCAGTAAAAGCTAAGTCACAAACAGATGCTCAATTCTAACCTTAGCTCATGTTTTGTCCACCTTAAATAAGCAACATTCCAACCTTTTTTGGCGTCCATTCCATGCCTAAGTCAACATCGTAGACGAAACTCCCAGTCCGCACTGAAAATGATGCGACAAATTAGTAAAGAATACAACAATTACCCATCATAGGATAAATAGTCCTTATTTGCGGATGAAATAGCAGTCTTGGTTAATTTTTAGGACAAGAAATAATGAACCTATTGAGAGAATATAACTCATTGCACAAAGGAAATTATAGGCTAGAACGGATAACAAATGGGGCTATGTAACAGTTTAATAGAAATATGTTTGTTATACAGAAGAAGCCTTAAGATTAAAGGCTTTTATATTCAGATGCTCAGGATAATTACGTGAAAGTATAATAATGAGATAACATTAATAAAAAAGTACACCCGTGTTGATCGGGTGAGAAAAAAGGGAAATTCGAAATAATACAGTCAGCACTAAACTCTACCTCTAATCACAAGAATTTCTTGACGATATTACTTTTCGATAACCCAATATCATAAGCCCTGTATGAACATTTTTAAACATCGAATAGAAGACCAGAGAGCCACTTCCACAGCTAAATCTGAAAGTGATTTGGCCACCACACACTATGCACACCATTTGGCCACCACACACTAAGCACACCATTTGGCCACCCCACACTAAGCACACCATTTGGCCACCCCACACTAAGCCCACCATTTGGCCACCACACACTAAGCACACCATTTGGCCACCACACACTAAGCACACCATTTGGCCACGACACACTAAGCACACCATTTCATTACCATATCATTCCCTCGCTCCGCCACTACGGCACCACGCACCACAAGACGACACACCCTCCTTACCATTGGGGGCGGGGAAGGAGCAGAGCTGCACGTAGAATTTAGACTTGAAGGAACTCTCGAGCACGGCCCCCAGCATCACCGAGCACGAGCGCCAGAATGCTCGGTTCGCGTAAAAAGGATCAGCCTGCACATTGAGAACATGCTGGTGTGAGACTGTCAAATTTTGCGGCATTGAGTCACGACAAACACATCGTAGGTCCGTATGGAATGGTGGTCAACTCTCTCATGAGTGTAGGTGAAATATGGGTTTCGTTAAGTGAGGAACAGCCATGCTGGATGGAAGAGTAATAAATGTGATAATTATAATTTATGACGTTTTAAATCATACATTAATACGTTTCTATCACATCTACGTCATATAATTGTTACGTTGGGATTGAAATATTTCTAATGGTTTTGCAAGTGCCTCTCCATTATTAAGAAATGAAAGCATGAAATTGGATTGATAATAGAAAGTTATTTTTATTACAAAAAGCAAGCCTAACTCCAGATGCTCATTGAATGAGCACTACACAAAGAATGAATGGAGCAAACTTAAAATTAATTTTTTTTCACGTTTAACTCGTTAAATGTCATGTGCAAACAAATTTTTTAGGATACAGTATTTGAAATTTAACACCATGCGATCCGTGCACTGAAACTAGAAAAAGATAAAATAGACGCCAATTCAATCTAATCAACACACAAAATAAAATAAAAAATCCCATAGCACGAAAAAATTGCAAGTGAGACAGAAAGCAAGTTGTGCAACATAAATGAAAGTAATAAGAGTAACTCAAATACAAACTTCTTTGAAATGAAGGAACTTTAGATGCCCCACGTCGCCCTCCAGAGGTCTGTGCATGTCCCACACCTGGCCGTCCACATCGGCCAGCGCGGCCCTCTCGCCCACCAACATGCTCACGTCTGCAAATTACGCACAAATCAAAGCCTCCATCGAAGACCAGGATATTATACGTTAATTATTATTCTCATTAGTTATTTAGTTGAAGGCCTCCTGGTCACATCAAAGGCGAGTGAAAACAAGGGAACAATTAGCATGGACTTGGGGGAACATGGAATATGTGCACAGGTGTGTTCCCACACTAGAATCCTTGCACATAGAAGCAAGTTAAGAAGCAAGAGAAAAAAGATAGAGAATCAACAGTAAAGAAGGCATGAAAATGGGAAGAGGTAAAGTGAGCACAAATGAAAGAAGTTTCAAATGCTGAGCTAGCACAGAGGTAACCTAACACCTTGATAACAAGCATTAGTATTAAATATAAGCAGCTCAATTTGTATATTCAACAGTAATTCTTGAAAAACAACTGATCACTTTTTGATAATTGAAACCCAAACCTGCCTCCATTGAAAATTTGAGATGGTTGACTGCAACTTTAGAGTATTCAGTTTTAATTTTAACAACAAAACGAACATAAGAATAATGAACATTGCTGAAAATCCCTCATACTAACAAAGAAGAGAAATAAGCCATATTTATGACCATGCTGAGAAAAGATTGAGTACCAACCGTCACATTAACATTACTAAGTACAACATGCATTTAAACTTACATTAAATTAGATTGTTAGTCAGTTTAAAGCTCCCTACTTACATGAAATATGATCCAAAGAGAGTAAAAAGAATCGACCATTTAGTATAGACCTCAGAAATCATGAAATCTATGAACAAGTGGGTAACTGTGTTCCCACACAAGATTGTCTGTGCACATAAACACTAAGTTAAACTAGAATAGGAAAAAAAAGAAGAATAATCAAAGAATAAAACAAGAAAATGCAAAGAAACAAAGTGGGCACCAAATATTGAAGTCCTGAAGGCCTAGTTAGAGCTGAGGTAACTTTCCAGTTCCCCCTGAGGATATCAGTCCCCATAGCACAGGGTAGACAAACCCAACTTAAACCTTATGCCTATGGCCTATCCTATCCTGAGAAGGCATATAAACTCACTAACAAAATATTCTCATTACCTATACAATATGTTATGCAACCTATGCTCATCAGATGCCATATGAATTGTCTACTTTCAGCCAATTATTGGTAGAACTGAAAGCTATGTATGGGTTAAATGCAATGTGAAAAATTTAAAAATTGAATTACTTATGCATAAAACACACACTATCTACTTCAATTTTTCTGAAAATAAACACCTTATGAAGATTATGCCAAATAACCCTATGAAAGCAATTGAAAAGTAATTATTTCTCAAGTTTATTTTTCAGCCTAAAAAATTAGACCAAAAAATTAACAAATTATTTCGAATCTAAGCAATTAATATGAGTTCTTTTTTTGTGGATGTGAGCACACCTTCTCACAAAAATGAAAATAAAAAACATAACTAGAGCAGTGAAAAACTTACGTCTGGCACAGTCATATGGAGTAGACAAGTTTTTGTTCATTATCAGAGTACATTGATCAGGCTGATCTCTATACTGGACTGTAATTTTATGAACATCTGTTATGAGTCGCCTCTGTCTCTCCTTTTCTTCTTCAAACAACTGGAGCCGCTGGGCTGTTACTTCCGAGTTTACAAGAGCACTTGCAGGTGGTGTGAAGGGTGTAGATGCTCTTGAATACTTTTTGGTAAGGCAGCTGCATCCTGCTGTATATCCAGTGGCTCCAACTGCAATAGAATAAAGACATTATTGATGGCAATGAAATAATATCTACCTAACACGAGCAATGGATTGATCCTCTTAAAAGATGTAGCTGTTGAGCTCTGAAACAAATTATATGATAAAAAATATGCCCAAAAGAAAATAAAACGAAACAACTATTGCAAAAGTAATTTGAAATTAATTCAATGGTTAGCCATCACAAACAATAGCAAAAACAGATAAGACTATGAAACAAGTACATATTTATGTAACCTCAAAGTCAGCAATAATACCTACATAAGGAAACTAATCTATACCAACTGACTTTCATTAAACTACTTAATTCTAGAATATGCTGTCAGCAGACAGGTCATACTACTATAAAAGTTTCAATTCAGTTGGTTTCTAAAAACTTCTACAAGTAATTTATATCACATTTAATTGTCATCATTGGCATTTAAAAAATAACCAATCATTGAGTATTTGAATAGATTTATACATAGCAACATCCTATTCAGTAATTAGAGAGATTTTAAGGATATAGGTTGTGTTGTGTTGCTATATTTAAAGGTTTCCATTATTCTAGAATACACTATAAGAGTGAATCATTGTTACTAGAATGTATCTTCATAAATTATAGTCACACTCAGAAAAAAATTATTGATGCCAAAAGTTAATACCAACATTAAGTAACAATAATGAGTTAATATTTTTATAAATAATTTTAGTTAATGTTTATACTAAAGCACCCCAAAGCAATATAGATGCAGCCCATTTCCAACAAATATGACCATAAAATCCAGTACAAAAGAATATATTTTGAGATACTGATTTTATACCAGGTTTTATCTAACATGCAAGATTTTGTCAACTTAAAAAGACTTTATCTAACCTAACCTAACCCAACTTGACCTAACTTGATCTAATTTAACCTTGATTAACCTGATAAACCTTTGTTCATTAACATTTGGAAATGCAAAAAATGCCAAGAAAGATACCAAACTATTGTCAGAATTTCTGCGTTGGAGCTTCTTAATTAAAAATTAATTATAAATTTAGCCAGCTGCTTTGTCTTAGTTGTCAGTGTGACCTTAATTTTATAATGTTAAAAGATTGGAGACGATCAGACCTCAGACCTTCTGATTTTACAATCTTGCATTATACTTCAGCTTTGTAACTCAAAATTCCAAGTCTGAGAAAAATTAATGCACAAAAACTGAAACATAAACTTCATAAATTTTTACAAAATTCCATCTGTACTAGAACTCTGGCATTCATAATTGAGATTGGTATCTTAAACTGTTTTTGAATATTTCAAATAGAAGATATATTTTAAATTTATCCCAAATTAACTTTATCTATAATATAAAGAGGAACTTTTGGAAATCATGCTACCAAGATCTGACCTTCTGACAACACTTTTGCTATACCCTCCCAACTGCACCCATGAAATATTCTAACATTCCAAGGAACAATTTTGATAATCTCTCAGAAATTTGAATGACTAATTTTATTAAATATAATGCTTTTCTTACAAATTGGCGATATATATTGATATTTACTCCAACTTGTAGTGACCAACTCAAGTCAATACCAACTTAAGAGCAGATAAAACTAGGTCTTAGATTGAGTTAAAAAATCAGAATTCCAAAAACTAAGGTCTCAGGGTATTAAAGCTGGAAAAAATTTATACAGTTTTAGGGTTCCAATAACTTCTCAAATATGCAATGCATTTCCAAAAATTTATTTGCTCTTTATGACTAAACAATTAATGAATCATGATAAAAAAATTTAAACATTGACAACAGTACTTATTAAGAAGTGCAAACAAACTCAATAATACAAAATCTAATGAAACCTGAATGATACATAATCGTTATTGTAATACATATGGAACAAGACACAAAGAAAATGTATAATTAATGAGATTTATTGGCTTTAGGAAAAGTCTATTGTTACAATATTCACAATCCAGTACAGGACTCCAAAGCAACATGCAACCTATTCTATCAAAATTTGATGGAAAAATAACTCACAAGAGAGTTCAGTAGAGACAAGAGAACTATTAATTATTCGCGCAAACTTCATCAAACGCATATTGCTGGATTTTTAAAATAATTTTAAATTTCTTATCCGTATCTTCAGGGTTATTCATGCACAGGTCTTTTGATGGTTTCTAACAAAAATGCATTTCATACTGATAACAGGTTCCGGACTGCCGGATAGATGCGATAAATAATAAAAAAAAACGACAATCTACAATTTTTCCAGCGATAATCTAAATTAACAGAAATTAAAAACTGTGTTTACCTGCCTCAATTTTTGCTCCGAATTGGTTTTAACTTGATAATGTTAGAATTATAAATGCTAACCATTAGTTAAAACAGTACGACAACTATTCAGTAATTTAGGCAACATCATACATCTCATGGAAATTCGGCAATTAAAAGATGTGAGGTATACTTTTCCTGTAATGAACCAAATGTGATTATTAAATATACTTTGATTATTATGACGTAAAAAATTAACAGTTTTTATAAACCATATTTTTAATTTATATTGGAAATTTACCGGAAAATTTTTAATTGATATCAATGAGCCCTGTCCAGAGTGGTATTGAGATCAAAGACTCCAATGTTCTACAAAAATATAACCAGTAGATCTAAAAAAAAGCCATTCTTTACATAGAAAATGAAACTTGAAGAAGTCAAAAACTTGCACAAACCCTTTGAAATCAGAACTGTTTCTCCGGTTTAGCGTATTAAGCGACTTAGTGACCTCCATAGACTAGTGGTAGCATGATGGCCTCGTCACCGAGAGGACCCGGGTTCGAACCTCGCCTCAGGGAGGCATTTTCACATTACCGACTACTTCCCTGGGAACACGAAGTTTAAATCACACATTCCTGATTCCTCACATCCCTCACCACACCAGTAGTTGTAAGGCATTGAAAATCTAACGGTAAAACGTGTTGGAATTAATAAACGTTCAGTTGAATAGAATAAATTCTAAGACGTCTGTTTATATGCACGCACTTCTAACAACTAGCAACTAGCTTATTTTATTGTAGAGAATTGGCATCGAATATAAATAACACATAATTTTTTGGACAAAGATATCTGAAAGTTTTTTGGAATAACAGTTAATACATAGTTACGATTATTGTAGGCCCGCAAGAATATTACAATCGTAGGTCTGCAAGCATTTTCACAAGTATTTTACGTCCGCCAGCCACAGTATTCCCCCTGTCCAAACCGATATATATTAGCATTTTTGTACTAGCGGTCAATGGGAACCGGTACTGAAGGAATAAATCCGTACCTTTTAGAGAAGTCTTTGGTTGTTTAATGCTTAGAAGCACTATAAGTTTAACCATGTGAAACAGCTGTTCTTTGGATTAGGAATAATGCTAATCTACAATATAAATAGAAAGAAAAACACGAAGTTGAACGAGTGCACCCAAGAAGAATTGTAGCTGGTAGCGCAGGAGGCGCAGACTTGAAAACTAAAGTAACAATCCCCCATCATCTCACTGCACGAACCCATGCGCATATAAAGAGCAAGTCAAGAAGGAAGAGGAAGAAATGATAAAGAATAAGTGACTAGAGCATGAAAATGGAAAGCAAAGTGGGCACGAAAGATAGAAGTCCCGAAAGCCTATCTATAACTGAGGGAACCTAACAATGTCCTCCTTAGGTCACCAGTCCCCATAGCATACAATAGACAAATTTTGCCCTCTTATCTTTTGCCCCCTAAGGGATCGTTCGCACCGGAAATAACGGACAACAATAAGAAAATTCATCATACCACCCTAGACCTTGAATTTATTTTTAGTTAAAATTGTTAGAATCTAGAACCAACTACCAGGAAACATAGTCTTAGAGCCATCAAGACAAATACTGGACATGGAATCCGCAAGCATGTTAACGTACGGATTCGACCTCATTTAATGAAAATTACTGATAACTTCAACAAAAGTCTGATAAACGATACGATCATGGACTTGTAAAACGTCCGCTTTCGTATTACGTTCTGATATTTGTGCTTGAAAAATTGATGACCGTTATTTCGGTATTTTTTCGTCTGCACAGGTGGATTTGCTAGTGGTAGTACTACAACCGGTTCTTTGCCTTGTCCTACTTTATTATTCTACGACTCATCGTTCGCCGGTGCCTGATTAATTTCTGACTGAAAAAGCCACTGGACTCGTAGCCGTCGCTCTATTCTATTCTATTCTAGCAAAACACGCGGTAAAGAGAATGCAATATTGGCACTCCGCAGCTGGCGCACGCAAGAGGTTGGAGTGAGAAGCAGCTGCAATAGTGACATGGTTTATTAAGTTAGTCGAGTAACATAGTTCAGTGTTAAAATAGCGCGCAACCCGCAATGGAATGCTAGAGACAGAGTGAGGGAGTTTGTGTCATTCGCTTGAAATACGTTTGTGCTCGAGCAGAGTTGCGGGCCACAGTGCACTTACAGTTCCTGTACGTGGATAAAATAAAGGTCAGCCATCCTGGGACATATTTAAAAATAATCGGTTAAGTACGAAAATATCATTTGGTCGTCGTAGCAGCAAAAAGTTCCGAGGGCGAGTTACTTTTCAAACTATAATATTTAAATGGGTCAGGAAACACAGTACGAGCCTCGCATTTGGTTGCACAAAGTAGTTATAAGAAAGAAACAGACATTAGTAGTAGTAGTAGTGGTAGAAATGGTTGGTGGTGGTGGTAACATAGTTTGCTAGTTCAGCGGCACTAAACCGTATCGCTCCGAAAGGAAACTGACACTACAGGAACACCACTGAAGGTAGGTAAAAGTACCACCGTAGCAGAAAAAACGGAATTTTTTACCACAATTAAGAGGTTGAAGATATAGGCGAGGGCATTTGCAGTGCCAGCATATTTTTTACATCATGAAACATATTTCACTTCCATACATGTATCAAAATAGCTTCTGTGTCCCCCGTACCACAGACCAGGGACCGCACTGCCTTTTGAAGCGTCCAAACACTAACGGTCATATCAGTAAATCATGGACTTTCCGGTAACCTGGAGCCTGGCTTGTCAGATACTTGAAAATGAAAAAGCGTGATTGTCGGACATCAGAGATTAACTGCACACGGTATTTTCATCCACACGCATTGATATCACGAATGAAAGATGACACGAGAATACAGCACTCAATTTAAAAGCGTCTCGTCAAAATACACGGTTCCGATGGGAGCTTCAATATCATTTTAGCTCTTCAATACATTTCTAACAGCGTTGCAAAGTATCCCGTACTGTGTAATTATTGATAGTAACATTGCTTGGCCAATCAATGTAAGGTTGAAACGAGGCACAAATACAATATTAAACATTGAATTTAATACAAAACAATAAAATTACGGTCCAATAAAACCTGGTTATCCCGATATAATCTTCCAATTCGCTTGCAGCAAAATGCGGAATTTGCTGATGCAGATCTCAACAAATTTCGCAGCACGAATTTCCACGGCAGCGTTTCTCAAACAGAAGGTCCATTTCGCCGTACTTAACAATGCGTCTAAAATTCAGAAATTTGAAAAGGTTTCTTTAAAGAGATCAGAAAAACGATAGCGCAATTGATGTTTTAAAAACAGTACGGTTTCTCCCATTACATGCACTTCACACTTAAAAATTTTATCATTGTAATTTACCATATATTCAAGGCCCTACAATTCAAAGGCAGGAAAATATTTTGTAGGAAACGCATATGAACTCCAGCGAGTCGTGTGGGTGGGTTAGGGGTAATCAGCCACGAGAAAAGGGGGCAAGTTGTCATCTATGAGAAAATGCGTCAGATCTTAGCCTCGGTGAGGTCGTTTCAAAAAAGAACTTTCATGAAAACATAACATACAAATGAAGACTTGAATGCGATGAAATGTCTGAAGCAAATACTAGCCTGAAGCCGCACATCACAGAAACATTCTTTTCATTCTCGAGTAGCAATTTACCCCCATAATTCAATAGCATGGAAAAGCTCCCATGCACCATTAGAATTAGATAGAAATAGTCTGGGGAGATATAGGCGACCCAACTATTAATTGTACCAACTATTAATTGTACCATCAAAAGCAAGGATCAATATTACTTTCAATTCATTATTTAGGCGGAGTTTAGGGACCAGTGAGCAACTGAATACGTATTCAATTAAACTGAAGTGGAGCTGTACGAAATACAGGTAAAGCAACTTTTCAGAACGAGTTGGGAAAGTTCAAGTTAAGAGTTTGTTCCAATAAAACGCAAACGAGTTCACTATTCGGTGTTCTGATTTTTTAACAGCTGTTGAATTTCCCTTTAGAGCATAATTTCCTTTTGAACAGATAATCCAGTTAGCATATGTGGCATCTAAGTTGGTGGCCCATTTAGACGTGGTCCCAATAACAACCTTGCTTGCACCGTACTTATGGCGAATCGTCTGTCTCAGTGAAGTACAACACCTACGATATCAGGAGAGCAACACACGACACAGGGCCTCCTACAGGGAGAGAAGGGCAATGCTTCGTCCATGGCCACACCACTCTCCCGGGTTGTTACTGACATTGTTTTCCAATCGAAATTTTGTTCTTACGCACTTCTCTAAGCTAACCGAGAAAGAAGCATAAAATGTAAACACTCAATATACAGAACGTATACATATTGACATTGATGTGCATAAAAAACCCTAGGACACAAATCCCCTTGTAGTAAATTTTTGCGCAAGTATAACCACACGAATAACTTTTTCTTACAAGACATAAGCTCCTGAGACATGTAGCATCTGCAAGCTGCGGTAGGGATGAGAATCAGAGCTGCCCCATTAACTAGAAATAAGAATACATTCCGTTAGCAGGAACACAACCCCACGTAATAAAAGAACGCTAATTGTACAAAGCTTCGCCACAGTCACGGTTGTGGGAGTTCGAAATGGCGGCAGAAAGTCCTCTACACTAGAAAATGAAACTGTAGTTGGCGTCAGGTTACAATGCGTTAAAGAAACGCGCGAAGGAGGTTTGTCTTACGCTACACCGGTGGCTCATAAATGGTGGGAAAATGGATCGCATCTACCAAATGATAAAGCCCAACAGATCAGATCGAGTCTACCCAATGATACAGCTTAAAATGATGAAAAAAAAAAC